>JAULJZ010154096.1:0-29155 GCA_032270985.1 Heliamphora pulchella
ATTACCATAACGAAAAGAAAAATGCATTAAAAACCTTTTTTGGTGGAGGAAAGGAAGAGTGATGGATTCCTATGGAGTGTTTCTTTTTGAATTGAAGAAGCTGAAGGGGTGAACGAGTACTGTGGTAACGAGCCGTGAGAAAGATGAGCAGAGCATTCCTTCTGCGGGCCTTTATAGGAGTAAGGGAGTGTGGTGAGATAGATAAACGTTCAATCCTGCAGCAGCTAGTTGCTCGGCCTTAGTCTTGCGCTGGCCCTCCTCTCTCTAAAGGGACCCATCACTTCGTTCATTTCACACGTTTTATTTTTGGGTCAGGTAAGTTGGGGAGGGGGGCGTTGACACCCCAGGGGTCGAACCCTTGGTGGGGGGGGTAAGCGGGGCCTGGGAAGCGCTTCCACTTATGCTAGCGCCCACTTCATTTCACACGTTTTGTGCTTAATAAAAGGTGTTTTTATGTGAAACATTGCAGAGGGCTTGATAAGGGGTTGATAAGGACGTAGAACAAATATTTTTTTTTTCAAAACAACTCCAGAGAGGAGCGCCCGATGAGCGCTCGTCTTTTGGCAACAAGCGCTCGCTAAGCGCTTGATACGCGATTGAGCACCGCGCGTCGTTCTAGTTTTAACTTTTAGGGTTTCAAATTGCTGCATGCACACATATAGTCTTTTTCCTCTTCTAGAGGACATATCTTTTTAGATCGAAAATTTTGGTGTATAAAACCCTTGTTTTGCAACTTAAAAGCTTGTTTTGATTTTCATGGCCTTGCATCTCTAAGGTTCAAGTTGGGTTTTCATTAAAAACCTCACACACTCGCCTTCATATTCATTGCGATCTTGTTGCCATTCCTTCAACTGTTTGGCTGTGTATTGTGGAGCCGTCTGTGATGGAGATTGGGAAAGCGGTTCTCGTGGACCATTGTTGATCAAAGGAGGTAGACGGGGTCAGAGCCATCAGGCCGTGGAGAACAAGCGTGAGGGGTGCTTATAGAGGAGCTTCAGAGTTTGGTTAACTGGTGTCGGGCTGGAAATCCTTTCATCTGAATCTTTTTGTAATCTTTGATTCAATAGTGGATTGTTTGCATTGTTGGCGGCTGTGGTTTTTGTCCTTGAGGAGTTAGCTCCTTGAGGTTTCCACGTGAATCTGGTATCTCATTTATTTTCAGCATTTGTGGTTGTGTAATTAAGTTCTTATTTTTGAAATATTGGCCAATTCATCCCCCTCTTGGCACAATCTATACCAATTCCTATTGTTCACCACCTATATGCCAAGGCCCGTTCTCCAGGATCACATCCCTACTATCCTCAGTGTCAAAACACAAAGAAGAAGAATCCACTCTCTGCAGCCAGAACATCCACAAAACCCTCTTTACCCCAAAGACTTATTGCACTATTCTTCACAAAGGAAGAAGAAAGTTATATTTCTAGAAAATAGCCAAATCAGAATTTCTCCCACATTCCAACATCTTTGGATCCCTGTTCAATAACCACTTCAATATGTCCATCCTTCTTCACTGGAAGAATAAAATCAATCTTCATATCGACTCTATTATCAACAGTTACTACATTTGCCCGAGTCCTTTGAGCACCTTGGGCCTCCTTCTGCACATCCCTTCCTAAGGGCATACTATCAAGCGGTTGGTGCCTTGGTGGGTGTTTGACCAATATCATACTGCTGGCATCCAGCACCCCTACCGCCAAGATCCCTTGCTCCTCTTCTTGTCAATAGTTTATGGGCAACTGCAGGCCTCCTCTAGTACTAAATCCACCCCTCCTGAGGATAGTCCTTCTTGGGAGGTTTGGGGAGCGTGTCGGCTTCATGGTAGCCAAATGGGTCAAAACCCATTGCTTGCGTTTCCTCAGTAGCAACTTCAACAAAGTTGTCAGAACCATTAACACCCGCAGCTCCAAGAGCAGACACCAGATCCAGGATATGGTCCCACTGTTGCATTTAAACCAAAGTCCATTACTCCAGCTACCATATTCATATTCACCTTGTCCGGATCTGAAGGTATTATCACTCTATTCGCACACACAGCTCAAGGCAATTCTAAACTGTGTGAATGTTTGAGGTTCCTCTTCTGAAGGCTGCTGCGAGTTTGTGGGATCCAGAGGTCTGTGTTTTTCATTTTGGCTACAAGGAGCTGTGCCCTACTTTGGAAGGGTTCCAAGCCATCTTTGGTTTTGACCCACGGGGATGCTCTCGAATTTTGCGTAGGCGGGTTGTAGTCTGAATGTCCTTTGCATTTGCTTGTAGGAAGCGAAACAGAGGAGTCAAAGCTGCTACCAACCACTTTACCAACATCTGAACCCAAAGAAACATCAATAAATGAGTGAATCTAGCTGAGGCGAGCAAAGGATCAAGAGATACGAAACATCCTGCTGTGGTCAAAGAAATACATGAGTTTTGTTTGTCATCCTCAACAATGAACCTTTCTTTTCTTGTGCTTTACCATGAGATTTCGTTGTCCGCTATCATTTGGCTTTCACTTTTGAATTAATCATTCTCCACCCATCATATCATATTTGAATGAAAACCATATTTAATTTTCCAACCAAATTTCAACTGGATCGGATAGGAGTTGGCAATTAGAAACATATGCAAATTGAACTTACAAGTGGTTTAAAAAAGAAAAAGAAGATAAAAGAGTAATATCTGCCAGGTCATCATCCCTTTTTAGTGGGTTTATTAGAATTCTTGTTGGTTGAGTTGGGCTGGAAAGAAAAAATGGCACAGGTTTGTCTAAAGAAAAGGCTAGCATCCAAAAACCCAAGTCACCTTCTTAAACAAGATTTGGTTACATAAAATCCGTTCAGTTGAATACTAAATTAAAATCTACACAAATAAAGACTCATAATTATTCCAAAGCTTTGCTCCAAGATTTCCTAACGTACTCCTTTTGAAATTCCAGATACTTGCCCTTTTTCTTCTTTTTGTGCTAGTCATCACTCGGTCATTAACACATAGTACTGTTTTAGATGTACTATTTGAGTTATATTTCTTTGCCTTCTTTTTCCTATTTTGAATTGGAAGATAAACCAAACCAAACCAAGCCTATTTAGAATGGATGATCTGAACTCAAAATAGTGTATCAATAAAGTCTTCTCTGCGTACGCATCTCCCTCTTTCTCTCTCTCTCTCTCTCTCTCAGGTTTTATCTATTCACTATTTGGCAGGGTGAGGGGTGGGCTTGGGAATTAGGCATTGGCCTCGGTGGTTATGGGATGCCATTGTTAGAGGGAGTAGCCAGATTGTTTTTATTCACGTTTTGGAGTTAATTGGTTTTTATTTTGATAATGATTGTTCATAATCCATTTCTATTCCATTTAACTGCAGGAACAAACTTGTTTTCTTCGCTGGGCGCAGGCAAAATTCTCGCATTCGAGAAAAATTACTAGCTTCCTGGGGAAATGATACTTTGATGGACATTTTTTGTGGCAATCTATCCTTCCCTTATGAAGAAGGATTTCGAAGGAGCAGATACTGCCTACATGTGAAAGGCTATGAGGTGAACACTGCAAGGGTCACTGATGCTATACATTATGGTTGCATTCCTGTTATAATTTCCAATTATTATGACCTTCCATTTAGCAATGTATTGGACTGGAGTAAGTTTTCGATAATTGTCAGTGAGGACGCCGTTGCTTTCCTGAAGAAAATATTGTTGTCAATATCCAGAGAAATGTACCTGAATATGTACCACAACCTGTGCTTGGTTAGGAGACACTTTATATGGCACACACCGCCCGAAAGTTATGATTCCTTCTACATGACTGTTTACCAACTCTGGCTGAGAAGAGGATTGCATCGGCTATCTTACGAGCCCTCCATACTTGGGAGTTATAATAACTGATCTTTAAGTTGGATGACCTGCCCAACGGAAACATTCAAGACGGGGATCAGATAGGGAAAATAAATATTCAATACCCACATATAGAGGGTTATACGCTGATCTGGCATTTAATGAAGCTGTTTAGGATGTTTTCTACGCAGTTTTGTGGAATTTGAGCTGTTTTGTTGTTATGTAACTCATTTGGTTTCAGTTGGCTCTGGGTTGTAAGATACCTTGGGTTCTTTTGATGCCTAGTGCTAGGATCTGTTCCCATCTTTATTGTTATGGTGCTGTTTATGTGTTGCACCATGTAATGGCTAAACTCGTCACTGTTTTCTCTCTCTCTCTCTTTCTCTCTCTCTCTCTCTCTCTCTCTCTTATTTTGTTAAGGTATATTGACATCCCTTGAAATTATTCATAATTACAGAGACCCCTCCTCCGGTGTTTAAACTGTTCCGTCCGTGCAAATGGCATTAGCATAATTGGTTGTTATATATGCTCAAAATTGGTTTGGAAGCAATTTCCCACTTTCCATTCAAAAGGCAATGGATGATGCTGATAAATTTGAACAATTTGACACAGGTAACATATAGAATTCTTCTTTTTAGTTCTTTTACATTTTATAGTATTTAATATTATATTTTCTTTTTTTGGTTAACTCATTTTCATGTTTAGGAATTGACAACAATATTTTAGGTTATTAACATGAAGATGAGCTAACCAAAAAAATGTAAAGACGGTTGAATACTTACATTGAATATTTACCAACGTTGTAATACCCCATTTCACATCGGTGGGAGATAGAAAATAAGTTTGATATATAATAAAACTTGTAGGCCACTACTAATAACTTGGTTTAAGCATTTTAGGCCGCATTGTTAGACTCTTTATTCAAGTTATTGGGCTAGTGGTCTACTTGGGTCGTTACAAATAGTATCAGAGCCAACCCTGTTTTTCATGTAGGGCTCCGTGGTGGTGTGGATAGAGGAGTAGAGGCTCTGGAGAGGGGTAGATGCCCTAAGGTTGTATACCTTGTGCACGCTTGTGGGCTGCTATCCACGTCCTAATCAGGGGAAGAACTTGGGCCACGCGACGAGGGCATCGCGTATATTTGAGTAGGGGATATTGTAATAACCCATCCCACATAGGTGGGAGATAGAAAATAAGTCTGATATATAATGAAATTTATAAGTTATTACTAATAACTTGACTTAAGTATTTTATATCGCGTTGTTAGACTCTTTATTTAAATTATTGGGTAAGTGATCTACTTGGGTTGTTACAACTGTAATATTCAATGTAATTTACTTTTTTTTTGTTTTTATTTTTGTTTTAGAAAAAAAAAGGTATGAAATGTTGAGAATGTTAAGTGTGGATGCGCTTGCCTCTCTATTTTAGTTATTTATTTAAACTAATTTAACAGATTTTTAAAAGAAAAAATTTGTATGCTTTCATGGCAATGAAGTGGTGGTGACGTGATAATTTTACAACGGTTATATTTTTACTTTGTACTTTTTGAAGGGTCATATTTTACGACGGTCATATTTCTAATGGTCATATGTAACAACGGATATGTTTTCAATGTTCATATTTTACATTTATAAATACAATTTATTCTCTCATTTAAAATAATACCGACATTGTCTTTTGATAACTTTATTCTTCTTTTGATCAATATGTCTGAAACAATTACTAAATGTTATCTATCAGTATTGCAGAATTATACAAATCAACTATTTGAATTCATTCAAAATCATCATCGCATTACAGATAAATCAACTCATTCAAGACTTCAAGTAGACTTAGTTGAACATTTGTGACATATCCATGGATCATCGTAAAAAACTCAATACAAGTAGTAGTCAAAAAAAAAATTATCTGTTTGTAATTTATTCAAGTATTTTGCTATATTTTAAATTTTCAAGGATAGTAGAATTTTTAATGTACTTTAAAAACTTAAATTAAAATTTCCTAATTTCTTTTCTCATTAAGCAATAGTGCAAGAACGATTTCTCATACTACTCTCTTCTTTTAAATTTTAATTTCTTTATTGACCAAATTCAATAAAATTCTCTTTTTCCATTACACTAGACCCATTCTAGAAGTCATTGTAGAACTTTCCAGATACCCCCAATAAGAATTTTAGAGAGAATCGCAACGAGAATTTTGAAAAACAACAGCAATTTGAGTTTTAGCAGTGTCCATCCACCTAACACAAGTTCATCGATTATTTGAAAGCTATATCAATTTCTCCCATCACCAAAAATGTTATAAAGTTTATTTAAAGGTGGTGATAGCTGCGGCCATTTGCAGCGGTTTAAACAGGTTATGGGGTGGTCGACCGCAGTATAGAGGTGGTGGGTGGTGGCGCTGGTGGTGACTGTGGTGGTCGGAGGTGGCGGCACCACCATGTGAGGAGAAGACCGACGAAAGAGAGAAATGAGAAAAGATAATACCGGAGAGGGAGAGAGAAATGGTGGCCGACGACGGTGACGGAGGTTGATGACGGCGTGGGTGGTGCTGGCGGCGTTCGGCGACGGCGGTGGCTGAGTGGCGTTGCACAGTGGTGGTGCGTCGCGGTTGGCGCTGTGATTTGGTTGCCTCACTGTGTGTTTGTATAATATGTATATATACGCACACGCACACACACACACACACACGTTTCTTGAAGACCAAGAATTTATATGTCGGTTGAGTATGAATCAGCTGCCTAAACTGACACGTGATGACGCGTGTCAAATTTTTTAGTATGTTCTCGACCGCTTGATTTAGGTTTCCTCTTTCATTGTTGGCTACTAAGAGTTTTGGACAATTATTCTTAATATAGTCTTCCACGCTGCAGTTGTAGCATTGGTTGGTCGCTTTCCCACAAATTCCCGAGTGAACCTTTCCGCACGTCGAGCAGTGGGTCCTCTAGTGTGAGACCCGGTTTCATTTCATTTTATGATATATATATGTTTGACGTGTTTCTTTTTGTTATATGTATATCCTCGATGAATGGTTTATACTTTATTATTGTAGAACAACATGCGTATATGTGTTTTACGCTTTCTCGGGTTTCGTTTTGGCTTGTTTGGTTGGTCCAAGGGTTGAAAAATCTATTTTGACGCAAGAAAAACCTGTTCCTAGCAGTCCAGTCGACTGGATTGGGCCATCCAGTCGACTGAGGTGTGGCGGTGGAGGAGTTTTTGAGATCTAGAACTCCTTCAGTCGATTGAATTGGGCATTCAGTCGACTGGATGCCCTGTTTGACGAGGTCTATAGGTATTCCAGCGCCTGTTTTCTTTTTGAAAACTCTTTTTCTCTCAAACTTTTCACCTTCTCTCTAGATTTTTGTTATACCCGAGCCTAGTTTTTGATGATCAGCTTGTGGATCCTTACTATTCACGCTATTAGCTTCGTATCCATCCGGATAGATTCTCGTTCCGACGAGATTCAATTTTCGAGGCTTTCGAGTTTTTACTCATCGAGGTAGGATCCTAGACTATATTGTTGTTAAACAGTGTCACGTCTAATTATATCCCTTTTCACCGGTTAAAAATGCATTATATATCATGTTTTTCGTTTAAACTAAGTTGTTCAGATAAAAAGCATATTTTTTGATTTTTTATTGATTTATTACATAATATGACTTGTGGATGTTGGTTTTCAAAGGGTGGTTTTGAAAATGGTGGATTTATGAAAATCTCGATAAACGGTATTTTGGAGTTTGGAACTAACCCTTGGGGTTGAGTTTTAGTTTTGAAACGTTTTGTTGGAAACAGTGAAAATATTTTTCAAATGTTTGGAAGATGTTGTTTGATCTCCATGTTTAATGGATGGATCTTTATACATGTTTGATGTATAAATTTTGAAAATATTTTCGTAGTCGAGTTATGGGTTGGTTTTTAAATGATTCTCTAGCTGTGCCGGGATAGCGGGTATTTGGCATGAGTTGCCCTCGGTGGAAGTATGAAAACGTGTGCATAGTAGGTGCTTTGTACCTTCAAGTTAATCCCCGTAAATTAAGTGGTGGGTGCTTTATACCCTCGAGTTTTGGGCCCGTAAATTAAGTAGTTACGTTGTGGTATTCCCTTATAGAACTTGTCCTTATTTACCAGGTCTTAAATGATTCAGGGATAGGTAATGGACATGAGTCTATAGTTATTACCTCTGTCCCTTTATGACAGAGTCGGTACATAGGATTCATCTCTTTCCTCGATTGTGTGATCCGAGTGGAAAATGACGTTTTGGTTACTGTTTTTCTTTAACTGTAAAACGTTTTGTTGACATACTTGATTTTGAGGCTCTCGTGATTGAGTCAAATTTATACTATGTGATTGCATATCCTGCTTTATTGCATCATAGTCTGTTTCTATTGAATTTTGGCTCACGTAGTGAGATTTGTTAAAACTTTTTTCAAGTGTTGATCACGTGGAGTTGATCTAGATGTCCCCGTGGTGGCAGGAAGACTGTTGTATAGTTTTTTTTTTAGTTATAAAAATATGTATTCATATGTATGTTGCCTATTTCTGAAGGCGTGTTTTGTAAGTCTTACGACTGTATACTATACATGTATGGACAGGTATGCATGTTGCATTGAGAGTGAACCTTGGGTACTCTTTTAAATTTCGAAAGTTATATTATCTTTGGATGATTGTTTATCGGTAAAATCCTATTTGTTTTACAAACTGATGATTTGATGGGTTTTTCGCATGATCTTGGATTTTGGGGCGTGACAACTTGGTATCAGAGCTCTAGGTTCGAATACCTTAGAGCTATGGAAAGAGGGTGCATCACCTAGTGAGGATGATTGTGTATGCTTACTTGCATGCGTTTAAGAGTTTTTATGACATGCTGATAGCCTGTTTAGCATGAAAGTTGGTGTATATGTGAGTATGAAAGTTGGATCTTGGGATGGATTAGTCTTGCCTTAGGGCGTTTGGGTTAACAAATTTGGAAGCTAAGTTAGAAACGCGTTTGGTTGACGTGTTTTCTTGCAAGGAATCTGAATAGGTTATCGACGCGTTCGTCTTGTTGATTCTCCTCGGTATGTGAGACGTGTTTGCATAATCTTAAGTGGCTATGTGTTAGCATGCTTATGTGTGTTATATCTTTATGTAACATGTTGTATGAAAGCTTATCTTGTTATATTGCCTTCATATAGAATTATGTCCACACGGGGAGGACATGGACGGGGTCATGGCTGATGCTGTGGCCGAGGTCGAGCATATGTCTAGGTTCCGAAAGAAGGGGACGTTCATGCCTCACAGGAACAGGTGGGCGGTGCTGACGTTATACAGGAGATGCTTGCTACAATGAGAGCAATGGCTGAGGCGACCAGGGCTAGAGTGAGGGCTCCTGAGCTCAGGGCTTCTGTGGCAATGAGGGAATTTTGGCGGTTGAATCCTCTAACTTTTTTTGGGAAGCCGAACCCCAAAGTTGCTACCGAGTGGTTGGAAGTAACTACGACGATCTTGGACACCCTGGATATTGAGGAGGATACCTTACGCGTGAAGTTGGCGGCGTTCCAACTGCAAGAGGATGTGAGGGAGTGGTGGAAGTTTGCTAAAACCACGGTGGATGGCACGTGAGCCGCTTTTACTTGAGCCTTACTGGAGAAGTACTTCCAGAGTTCTTCAAGAGATACATACCGAGATGAGTTCCTCTCCCTTGTTCAGGAGAATCTTACCGTGGTCCACTATGAGGCCAAGTTCGCGAATCTGTGGTGGTTTGCATATGAGATGGTGTCAACGGAGGAGTTGCGCACCAAAAGGTTTGAAAGGGGCCTTCGACCTTTTATCAAGGATAGAATTGCATCGCTGGGTTTGTGTGTTTACATTTATATGGTGGAAGCCGCTATCCGAGTATAGAACTTGATGGCAGAGAGCCGTAGAGCTAGGGAGAGCAGGAGTCAGCAGAGTGATGGAGGTACACAGCTTTAGGAGCGCCGGAACAAGTGCCAAAGGTCGTCTGGTCTGAGTTCTCATCTTATGGGATCCTATCAGCCGCAGTTGTGCACACTTGCACTTTTAGTGGCCTCGACAGGAAGGCCGGAGCAGAGGGAGCTTATTTGTTATCGATGCGGACAGCTAGGGCATCGTTCACCTGAGTGCCCGCAGAAGGGCCAGGTTCAGTGTTCAGCGCTTGTCCAGTCACAGGGGAGAGACCCACCTGTATGTTTTGGGTGTGGTCAGCTGGGACACATTCGTAGATACTGTCCCTGAAGAGGGAGTGTTCAGAGTGCGATAGGAGCGCCAGTAGTTCCATCTGCACAGAGACGACAACCTTCTCAGCAACCTAGGGCTCAGACGTCTAGGTTTGCGGAAGGAGGTGCCTTAGCACAGTCTATAAGGCAGTTGACGGTTCAGGGTTATAATGGGCAGGCCAGAGCACCAAAGGGCAGAGCTTATGTTATTGCTGATCCCAGTGCTTCCAAAGCACCAGTTATGCCCGATGCTACAGCTACTCCATTCATGATCAGAGGTACTCTCCTAGTATATAGTTCATGGGCCAGTGTTCTTATCGACACAAGAGCATCACATTTATTTATTTCCTCTTCTTTTGCATCTGCATTGGGGTTGAAGGCAGACTCGTTGGGTAGTGCGTTGAGCGTAGAGACCCCAGTTAGTGAAAATGTGGTTTTGAGTAGAGTTTGTAGATCCTGCGAGTTGGGGGTCGCCGGTTGTCGTTTAGCGTTTGACTTTATCATTCTAAACATGACCACGTTTGATGTCATCCTAGGGATGGACTGGCTGAGTACCTATCGTGCCTTTACCGATTGTGATTGACGGAGGGTATCTATCTGTACGCCTGAGGGTGACTTCTTTTGTTTTGTGGGTGATCGAGATGAGGGTTTGGTGTCTATGCCCGATGTTGCTAAGAAGCGAGGGAATCTAGGGTTTCTCTTTTTTGCTCTCATGTTGGATGAGACGGCTGGGGTTCGAGGGGAGTTACCCCACGTGATTTGCGACTATCTAGATGTCTTTCCTGACGATCTATTTGAGTTGCCACGGAGCCGTGATGTGGAGTTCTCTATTGATCTGGTTCCTGGAGCTGCTCCCATTTCTATGCCATCTTATCGTTTTGCACCAGCTGAGTTGCGAGAACTTAAGGTACAGCTTCAGGAATTGCTTGACAAAGGGTTTGTACGTCTGAGTACGTCGCCGTGGGGAGCTCCAACTCTTTTTGCGAAGAAGAAGGATGGGTCCTTGAGACTGTGCATAGACTATATGAAGCTGAATCAAGTAACAGTAAAGAACAAGTATCCTATGCCCATGATTGATGACTTATTTTACCAGTTGAAGGGGTCGAGCTGCTTCTCGAAGATTGACTTGAGGTCAGGGTACCATCAGCTGAGGATTAGGAACGAGGACATAGCGAAGACCGCCTTTCGAATTTGTTATGGTCACTATGAGTTTCTAGTTTTGCCGTTCGGCTTGATGAACGCTCCTGCGACGTTTATGGGTTTGATGAACCATATCTTCCACCCGTATCTAGACAGCTTTGTGGTCGTGTTTGTGGATGATATCCTTATTGATTCACCCACGAGGGAGATGCACGAGGAGCATTTGTGTATTGTCCTACAGCTTCTGAGAAAGCATCGCTTGTATGCGAAGTTCGAGAAGTGCGAGTTCTGGATGTCAGAGGTGAGATTTCTTAGACACGTGGTGTCGAAAGATGGGATATTGACGGATTCTTCGAAGACTGATTCCGTGATAGATTGGGAGCGACCGAAGAATGTCTTTGAGATACGCAGTTTTCTGGGTTTGGCAGGCTACTACCGGCGGTTCGTGAAGGATTTTTCTAGACTTACAGCACCGATGACGCGTCTTACGTGAAAAGGAGTCATGTTTGTGTGGAGTGAGTCCTATGAGTCGGCATTCCAGGAGTTGAAGAGAAGGTTGACCAGTGCTCCAGTGTTGATCATTCCTGAGCGAGGCTTAGGTTACACGGTATACTGTGACGCATCACACGAGGGTCTGCATTGCGTGCTGATGCAGGGAGATAAGGTTGTGGCTTATGGATCTTGACAGTTGAAGACACATGAGAAGAACTATCCCACACACGATCTGGAGTTGGCAGCCATGGTCTTTGCCTTGAAGACATAGTGGTACTATCTTTATGGTGAGCACTTTAAGGTTTTCTTCAATCACAAGAGCTTGAAATACTTGTTTTCGCAAAAAGACTTGAACCTGCGCCAACGACGATGGATGGAGTTGTTGGAAAACTATGACTTTGACTTGCAGTACCACCCGGGGAAGGCCAATGTTGTGGCCGACGCTTTGAGTAGGAGATTTCATGGTTCGTTAGCTTATGTGGCTATACGTGAGTGGGACATGCTCGGAGAGGTTGGAGAGTTTGATTTGTGTCTCAGGGAGATAAGGAGGGGTGCGACCTTATTTTCAGTAGCTTCACGACCCGCATTGGTTGCACGCGTGCTAGAGGCTCAGCAAACAGATCAGGAGGCTCAGATGATACGGGACCACATTGTTAGTGGGAAGGACACAGCAGGATGGGTTGTAAGCCCAGATCAGAGTTTGAGATTGACAAGGAGATTGTTTGTACCAAAGTCGTGCCGTGCTGGGGTGCTACATGATTTTCATCATTCACGTCTTGCAGTGCATCCAAGAGGCACAAAGATGTATCACGATTTGCGCCGTTAGTTTTGGTGGATGGGAATGAAGAGGGATGTGATCCGATTTGTGTCTCAGTGCCATACTTGTCAGCAAGTAAATGTGGAACACCAGAGTTCGACAGGGCTGCTACAGCCGTTGCCGATATCTGAGTAGAAGTGGGAGAACATCACGATGAATTTTATATCAGGACTTCCTCGATTGCTGAAGGGACACGATGCTGTTTGGGTTGTGGTTGATAGATTGACAAAGTCGGCACACTTTCTTCCCATTCGTGTGAGAGATTCAGTGGACAGACTGGGTAAGTTATATGTTCGTGAGATAGTCCGGCTGCACGAAGTACCTGTGACTATTGTTTCTGATCAAGACCCACGCTTTACATCATATTTTTGGCAGAGTCTTCAGGTAGCTTTGGGGACGAGCTTGGCATTCAGTACATCTTTTCACCCACAGACAGACGGTTAGTCTGAGAGGACCATACAGATTCTGGAGGATATGTTGAGGGCCTGTGTACTTGATTTTTGGGATTCTTGGAAAGATCATCTACCGTTGGCAGAGTTTGCATACAACAACAGTTATTAGTCCAGTATCAAAATGGCATCGTATGAGGCTTTGTATGGTAGGCCGTGTAAGTCACTTGTATGCTGGACAAATGTGGAAGAGACTACCGTTTTGGAACCCGACATGGTACGGGAGACGACAGAGAAGATTGCCATGATTCGTCAACGCCTTGTGACAGCTCAAAGTCGTCAAAAGAACTATGTTGATCAGAGAAGTAGACCGTTGGAGTTTGCAGTGGGGGACCATGTGTTTCTGAAGGTTTTGCCACGTAGAGGTTTGATGAGGTTTGGCCGTAGTGGGAAGCTATCACCGTGTTTCGCTGAACCATTTGAGATCCTTGACAAGATTGGGGAGGTAGCATACCGTCTGACTTTACCACCTCAGTTGGCGTCTGTGCACAACGTGTTTCACGTTTCCATGTTTCGAAAGTATGAGCCTGACCCGTCACATGCTCTGGATTGGGCTGAGTTGCAGGTAGATGAGGATGTTACATATGAGGAACGGCTGGTGAAGATTTTGGACACAAATGAGCAAGTGTTGAGAGGGAGGACCATTGCTTATGTCAAGATTTTTTGACTTCATCACGGCGTTAAAGAGGCGACTTGGGAGCTTGAGTCTGGGGTTCGTGCGAGATATCCAGAGTTGTTTTCCTTGTAGCCTTTAGTGAATTTTGGGGGCAAAATTCCTTAAGGGGGAGAGTTGTGAAACCCGATTTCATTTCATTTTATGATAAATACATGTTTGACGTGTTTCGTTTCATTATATGTATATCTTCGATGAATAGTTTATGCTTCATTATTGTAGAATACATTGCATAGATGTGTTTTACGCTTTCTCGGATTTCATTTTGGCTTGTTTGGTTGGTCTCAGTGTTGAAAAACCTGTTCCCAGCAGTCCAGTCGACTGGATTGAAGGACCCAGTCAACTGGGTCGACAGTAGACTTGTCGAGTCGACTGGATCGATTGGGTTGACAGTAGACTTGTCCAGTCGACTGGGTCGACAGTAGACTTGTCCAGTCGATTGGGTCGACAGTAGACTTGTCCAGTCGACTGGATTGGGCCATCCAGTCGACTGAGGTGTGGCGATGGAGGAGTTTTTGAGATCCAAAACTCCTTCAGTCGACTGAATTGGGCATTCAGTCGACTGGATGCCCTGTTTACCGAGACCTATAAGTATTCCAGCGCCTGTTTTCTTTTTGAAAACTCTTTTTTTTTTCTCAAACATTCCACTTTCTCTCTAGATTTTTGTTATACCCGGGCCTAGTTTTTGACAATCAGCTTGTTGATCCTTGTTATTCACGATGTTAGCATCGTATCCATCCGGATAGATTCTCGTTCCGACGGGGTTCGATTTTTAAGGTTTCGAGTTTCGACTCATCGAGGTAGGATCCTAGACTATATTGTTGTTAAACAGTGTCACGTGCAATTATATCCCTTTTCACCGGTTGAAAATGCATTATATATCAAGTTTTTCGTTTAAACCACGCTGTTCAGGTAAAAAGCATGTTTTTCGCTTTTTTATTGGTTTATTACATAATATGACTTGTGGATGTTGGTTTCCAAAGGGTGGTTTTGAAAACGGTGGATTTATGAAAATCTTGATAAATAGTATTTTGGAGGTTTGGAGTTAACCATTGGGGTTGAGTGTCAGTTTTGAAACGTTTTATTGAAAACGGTGAAAACATTTTGGAAATGTTTGGAAGATGTTGTTTGATCTTCATATTTAATGGATGGATCTTTATACATGTTTAATGTATAAATTTTGAAAATATTTTCGCAGTCGAGCTACGGGTTGATTTTTAAATGATTCTCTAGATATGCCGGGATAGCAGGTATTTGGCACGAGTTGCCCTCGGTGAAATTTTGAAAACGTGCATAGAGTAGGTGCTTTGTACCTTCGGGATAATTCCTGTAAATTAAGTGGTGGGTGCTTTGTACCCTCGGGTTTTGGGCCTATAAATTAAGTAGTTACGTTGTGGTATTCATTTATAGAACTTGTCATTACCTAATATGTCTTAAATGATTCAGGGATAGGTAATGAACATGAGTCTATAGTTATTACCTCTGTCCCTTTGTGACGGAGTCAGTACATAGGATTCATCTCTTTCCTCAGTTGTGTGATCCAAGTGAAAAATGACGTTTTGGTTACTATTTTTTTTAACTGTAAAACGTTTTGTTGACATACTTGGTTTTGAGGCTCTCGTGATAGAGTCAAATTTATACTATGTGATGGCATATCCTGCTTTACTGCATTATAGCCTATTTTTATTGGGTTTCAGCTCACGCAGTGAAATTTGTTAAAATGTTTTTCAGGTGTTGATGATCACGTGGAGTTGATCTAAATGTGCCCGTGATGGCAGGAAGACTGTTGTATAATTTTTCTTTTTGTTATAAAAATATGTATTCATATGTATGTTGCCTATTTTTGAATGTGTTTTGTAAGCCTTGCGGCTGTATACTATACTTGTATGGACATGTATGCATGTTGCATTGATAGTGAACCTTGGGTAGTCTTTTAAATTTCGAAAGTTGTTTTATCTTTGGATGATTGTTTATCGGTAAAATCCTATTTGTTTTACAAACTGGTGGTTTGATGGGTTTTTTGCGTTACTTTGGATTTTGGGGCGTAACATCCAGTTTATTGCTCCCATGTCTTGCTTCTTTGAGTTCTTTTCCCCGGCGTTTTTCGAACTTGTGGTTTGGCGCTTTCGTTTCTCGGAGAGTTTTCGGTTTTCATTGTTCTCTTCTTCTACCAGCAACGCACGATCAACGACGTCAACGTAAGTGGTTAGTCTTAGAGGTCGAATCATTCTTCTGATTTTGGGCTTCAATCCGTCTTCAAATTTTCGGGCCTTCATGTGCTCAGTGTGAATCATGTGCGCGGTATTCAGCTAAGTTAGTAAATTTCGCCTCGTATTCGAAAACTGTTGTTTGTCCTCGTTGCTTGAGTTGTTGGAACTCGGTGCACTTTGCATCTTGTAGGGATTGAGGAAAATATTTCTCCCAAAAATACACTAGGAATTGCTCCCATTCCATCTGCGAGTCACCTTGCTTCATTAAGTTCCACCATCGTTGTGCCTCGCCTTCGAGCTGGTAGGTTGCCAAATTGACTTTTTGTGCTTCGAAACATGTCACCACACTGAATATTTTTTTCCATTGCTGCTACCCATTCGTTAGCTTTGACTAGATCTTGCCCTCCTTTATAAGTTGGCGGTCTCATATTTTTAAGAATTCCCTCATATTCACTCCTTCTATCGGGTTTTGAATTCGATCTGGGGGTGAATTATCCTGATTAGCAGAGGCTGGGTTTGGATTTTGTGCTTGTTGGTCATGCTTACGTATTAAAATATCGAGTTTTAACAAACAACATTAAAATATTTTCATGTATCAAATTATTAAAGTTAACTTTTTAATTTAACTTAAGTTATATTTTTCACTTAAAACATTTCTTTTTAGTGTAAACCAAGTTTTTAAATTGAAAATAAACATAGTTCAAAATGATTGTTGTTAGAAAATTCTTACATGTTAAAAGTTATATTTTGACTTTAGTTACGTCGGGTTTTCACTAAAATAGGAATTTTAGAAATCTAAAGATTTTAATGAAGAACTCATTTTTTAAAACTAAAATAGAATAAAAGAATTTGAAAATTTTAGTTAAACTACATTAAGTATTTTAATGAAAATAAGTATGTATTACTTCTTAAAGTTAACATTTTTAGAATTTATATGTTAAGTGTTTGAACGTAAGAAAGTATAATTTATGTATTTTAATTAATTTGGGTAAATATTCTAATAAAGTTAAAAAGTTAAAATTAAGGTTTAAAGTTAAAGCTTAGAAAATAAAATAGTTCAAATTTTTCTGACTAAATCAATATCTTTGTATGTTGTTTCTAGATCAATAAATTTTGGAAGGAAATAATCGACTGTCTGTTGATAGGTGAGTTCTGAGATATTTTGTTTTCTTGTCTTTTCTTCACGTGTTTATGAAATCTCAAAATGAAAACTAAGCCATGAATGCCTGCTATATTTTTTGGGTTAGTAAGCCTCTATATACATGGGTTTTGAATACACGATAAATGTATTGATAAAGTTTGGAAGGTCCCGACTCGGGGGGACAGTAAAGATACCGATAGGTCCCTATTCGGGGGGATAGAAAAAGAATACCGAAAGATTCCTACTTTGGGGGGACGGAAAAAGAATACCAAAGGTCCTTGCTCTTCGGGGGATATGAAAATAATACTGAAAGATCCCTACTCTGGGGGGACGAAAAAAGAATACCAAAAGTCCTTGCTTTGGAGGGACAGAAAAATAACTCCAAAGGTCTCTGCTATGGGGAGACAGGAAAATAACACCAAAGGTCCTTACTCGGGGGAACATGACAACAATAACGAAAGATTCCGACTCGGGGGCAGGAAAATACCGATGGTTGGATGGAATAAGAATGAAAATTAGTATGATGTTTGGTACAAAATAAAAAAATTCTAACTATATAAAGTTAAACTTGGATAATTCATGACAAATTAAAAATCTTGATATCTTTGAATTTACACTAGCGTGGCTAATGGTTGTTAATATTTTTCAGGTGATGCATGACGGAACAAAGGAAGTGGTACCCAAGAAAAAAATAATTACTTTGTTTATATTTTTATGTTTTCTGTGTAATTTCAATAATTTGCTTTTTTGTATTTAGCACTTGGATATATGTTTTAATTATGTTGGATGTTATTTCACTAGTAAGTTCTGGAATTTTCTTTTGAAATGAGATTCTGGGAAAATTTAATTAACTTGTCTTCTCTTTTCAAAAAAAAAAAGTATCGTCGGCAATTTACAAAATGAAGTGAAAGTTACGAAAAAAAAATAAAGGCCTTTAATGAGTTTTGACTCATTGGCTGGTCACGGATGCCATATTTAAAAATGGGTCGTGACATGGACCCTCCAGCAGTATCCACCTTGAGGTGAGGTCTCGGCTACGCATCAGATCTGCGCTAGCCCGATCCTCCACTCCCTGCCAGATATCCCAGTGGACCTGCAACAATTCAAAGTACAGTGCAAAGCAATCAGTAAATAGTGAGCAGTGAATGCAGTACAATATGATAATCAGTGCGCAGTGATCCGTGTACAGAACAAAAAACAAAGAACAGAAACAGTACAGTGCAGTGAATAGAGAGCAGTAAAAGTGATATCTGGTCGGGGGTCAGCCGGTCCAGTGATACCCGAAATCGGTCGATGTCCTTCCCCCCAGCCTTCTTTCCCTTCAGGCCTCGAGACCACTGGGCCGCTCGGAGAATGACTAGAGGGTGTGCCGAGGAGTTCGCCGGGACATGAAGCCCGAGGAACTCTTAAATCTACAGCTACAAAGAGAAGATGTCAGCAAACGGATAATGGGTAACAGATAAAAGAAATGAATGGGAATATGCAGAAACTAAATCATACCTCCAAAACCCTCCAGTATCCCCCAATGTTGAGCTCCTGAGGGAACCGGGTCAAGGTCCTCATGAAGTCGTAGAGGGTGGCGAGAGCAGTTTCTCCCCAGTCGAATGAGGCAACCCGACCAAGACGAGCCAGGGGACCCAGGTAATGTAAATGAACGGTGTTCTCTTTGTTCGAAAATAAGGAGGTACCGAACATATACATCAAAAATCCCCGGGCGACCCACTCGAAGTGGAGGGGCTCGAAGTAGTGGAAATGGCGAAAGCACTCGAAGAACCAGGTGTACCGAACCTGATCTCGGTCCATCTGTGTAGGAACAGCTCCGAGCAAGTACAACAACGCGTCAGTGGAGCGAGCAATAGACGGATCAAATGGAATGGGGGCTCTTCCGACCCGAATGCCGGTGATAAGCGAGAAGTCAAGAGGTGTTAAAGTAGCCTCGATGGTGGTGAAGTGAAAAGTGTTGGTGGTATCTCACCACCGCTCAACCAAGGCTGTCAGCCATACCCGGTCATTACTCATTCTACCCAGAAGGGGTACGAATCGAGCAAATCTGGAGGCATCAATAATAGCCCGACTAGAAACAGAGAGGGCATCATACCACTCTAAGACCTCTCTAGAGGCAAAACCACTGAAGCCTGAAAAGAAGAAAATAAGCAGAAAATATATATGAGCAGACCAAACAATGTAGAAAATGATTGAAAGCAATAAAAATCCTAGGTTCATATGTGTGTAATGACCCTTCGATTCTTCCAAATCCCTAGAAGACTAAGCACCCTAAGCTCTGGTACGCCAGGTAAATCTCTAAAGCCTTAAAGATTAGGCACCCTAAGCCCTGGTGCGCCAGAAAAATCTTTCAAACTCTAGAAAACTAAGCACCTAAAACCCTGGTGCGCCAGGCAAACCTTGCACGACCTAGCAGAAGACTAGGAACCCTAAGCTCTGGTGCGCTAGGCAAATCTCCCTATCCTAGGTTCGTGTGTGAGTGATGATCCTTTGGTTTTTGCACGTCCTAGTAGAAGACTAGGCACCCTAAGTCCTGCTGCGCCAGACAAATCTCTCAAGCCCTAGAAGACTAGGCACCCCAAGCCCAGGTGAGCCAGGTAAATCTCTCAAGCTCTAGAAGACTAGGCACCCTAAGTCTTGGTGCGCCAAGCAAACCTTGCACGTCCTAGTAGAAGACTAGGAACTCTAAACCCTGGTGCGCTAGGCAATTCTCCCTAATTCTAGGTTCGTGTGTGAGTAACGATCCTTTAATTTTTGCACGTCTTAGTAGAAGACAAGGCACCCTAAGCTCTGGTGCGCCAGGAAAACCTTGCACCTCCTAGTAGAAGACTAGGAATCTTAAGCCCTGGTGCATCAGGCAAATCTCCTAAACCCTAAGTTCGTGTGTGAGTGACGATTCTTTAATTTTTGCACGTCCTAGTAGAAGTATAGGAATCCTAAATCCTGGTGCGCTAGGCAAACCCAGCACGTCATAGTAAAAGACTAGGAACCCTAAGTCCTGGTGCGCCAGGCAAATCTCTATCATTTTATGTTAATTTTTTCCAAAAATCAAAAATAAAAAAATCTTCCCTTTGGAATTCATGTTTGGCCCCTTTTGCCCAAATTTCCTAAGATGTTTGAAAAATTTTCCCAATTTTTTCTAGAATTTTTGAAAATTTTTCCCAAATTTTCTAAGTTTTTCTCTAATATTTTTTTAAGATTTTTGAAAAATATTCCCTAAATTTTTTAAGATTTTCCTTAATTTTATAGGGATTCTTGAAAAATTTTTTTTTCTTAATTTTCTAAGAATTTTTGAAAATTTGTCCCGATTTTCTAAAATTTTTCCTAATTTTTTAAGATTTTTGAAATTTTTTCCCTAATTTCCTAAAATTTTTCTTAATTTTCTAAGAATTTTTGAAAAAAAATGCTCCTTAATTTTCTAGAATTTGTGATTTTCTATAAAAAATTTGTTCTAGATTTTAAGATTTTCAACAAAATTTCCTCTAATTTTTAGGATTTTTAAAAAAAATTCTCCGTAGTTTTTATGCCCAAAAAACAAAACAAAATATTCTCCCTTAGTTTTTTTATGTTTTTCTTAAAAATACAACTAAAACAAATCAAGCCCTTTATTTTTGTGATTTTTGTTAAAATAATTGCCTTTTTTATTGTTTGCATCTAAAACCCTAACCATAGTGTCCCCACTGTTTTAAACTCCATTGCACAAGTACCTAAACTAAAATTTGTAGTACAGATATCAAACATTTACAATCATCATCTGTATCAAAATAAATCACCATCATCACATCACATCATATCATCATCATATCACATGAGAGATCCTAGGCATGCGTCTATGTTTGAGATATATCATAAAAAACATGCTCTGATATTGAACAAGTAAGGATGAAAAACTTACCAATGGATGATGGCAAGAAGTATGCTGATCAGGCTCCTGAAGAAGGACATCGGTAGCAACAGCATCAGTGGGTAGCTCGTAGCGCCTCATCCCACCCGGAACCAGGCAGTGGGGCACCGGGGTGTACGTGTGCAGATCAAAAGGCGCTTGGTGGCCCTCCCCAGCATCGGGATCTAAGAAATCGGCCATCTCAGCCTCAGTAGCAGCGTCTGCAGCTGCCTGTGCTTCGGTAGCTGCTCGTGCCTCCTCTTCGGCGACACGGTGGGAGGCCCGCTCCGCCTTAAGCACAAGGGCATCCATCGCAGCAGAGGGCTGCGTGGTGGTAACCCCGCTGGCAGAAAGGCTGGTGGTCGTGCCCCCGAGAGTCCTCATGACGGAGCTCTCACTCGCGGATGAGCCTCGAATGGCTTCTACGATATCCTCAAAGTGTCTATGACGCGCCATGACAAGAAAAGCAAAAGGGAGAGAGCACGAAAGTTAAAAGGCAAGAAGAAAGCACAATGGGTTAAGAGAGAGACGAGAGAGAACAAAGAGCTAGAGAGAGAGAGTGGAGTGCGCGAATGGACCAAACCATGCGGCTTGGGAGACATATGCGCGCCTGGAGTTGGCGGTCGCCACAACCAAGGTGAGCGACCGCCATGTTTGTGAATCGCCACATGGTGACCGCCATGTCAGACGGATTTGATCTCGGCAGCTGCCAGGTTGTCAACAGTTACATCAGTGGCTTTGGGGTTTAGAGGGGTCTGGACATGTTGACAAAGTACAGAACATATCACTTTCAGTTTATTTTATATATTTAATCACTAGTGGGTGAAGCACACACAATGCATGTGCAATTCAATTATATAAAAATAAAAGAAAAAATCTATTATAAATAATAAAAAAATTAAAATTCTTAATTTACACTATAACCAATTCATTCAAACACTTCATATCCATTAGTTCCACAAATTTTATAATACTCATCAACATAAACCCAAAAACAATTCACCTCTCAGCTACATTACGTAATGAAATTGTTTTGCAACAGTATTTGCCATTATCCTCAAAAGAAGCAAACTATGTATAATAAATCAATTTTAAAATTGAGTAGTAGGTAAATTTGTAAAAATAAAATTTGTGACATAGAAAAAGTTTGCCATAATCCCAAAGTAAGCAAACAACCGTGACGTCCCGTCTTCTGGACACGTCGGAACATACATAAATATAAATAAAGAGATATTCTAACCATTTATTCATATTTACATAACTTAAATATTATATTATAATGGAGTTTGAACTGATTAAAAGTACATAACGATTACAGTTTTATCAAGAATTTTCAAAATGTTACATGAGCTGTAGGAAAACTGAACAAAAGAACAAAAATAGAGGTATCGAATCCTCAGAATGCATCAGTGGAGTCCACATGCTCCTGGAACTTACCATACTCTTCGAATTTTTCTTCTCCATCTGGGATGACAACCTCAAAATACTCCTCACCTGTGGCACGAATGCTATGAGCCAAAATTCAGTAAAAAAACACTCTAAACCTTCTATCAAATCTCATGACACAAAATTTAACACAATCCATACCAAATAACGCTTAAACATGCTTTAAAGTCAAGGAGACAGACAAATTTATAACAGGGTAGTAGATAAGTCAATAAACATGCGTATGGGATGTTGTGTAAGCAATGTAAATGCCCAACCCGAAATTCACCCAGATTATAACAGGAATTCTACACCGAGAAATTCTAACGGACAAACTATGGATAAATTGCACACTAAAGCCATCACTACTACTCGTTGCAAATAGTAAATTCTTCGCCTAGCTACATGCCACAACTGTTTTACTGCCAAATTTGCAACAGTGTGGGATTTGGACTGAGCCTAAACGCTCCCACCTTAAGAAGCATGATGCCTTCGCATCAGTGTCAATTCCAAAGTCCAAACTACCAATAATAGCATGCCATCAAAACCAAAATGCTTGCGACGAACTCATGGTACCCAACAATATCCATGATAAACCATTTCAAATACCGGAGACGCACCTAGGGTCTATAAACCAAATCTGCAATACCGGGGACACACCCAGGATGTACAAGGGGAATACATCCTAAAATATTCACAAAAATGGCAACTAGAAATGCTCTAGACTTAGAACCAAGAAGGATAATTCAACATGGCCCATCCCAACAATGATTTACACAAATGGACTCCAATATGCCAAGATGCAAGCGACAATGTCCATGATGTATAATATGGATCTCAAGTGCAACTATCTATAGCATGGCATCAACTAGCATAACAAAGTTCATGGTACAATTCACTAAGCATAAGTACAATGATGTGAGGCTTAAGTTCAATTATCAAGATACAATTTAAACTTGATGGTATGAGTTTTAATCACCGTATATTCACTTAAAAACACTAATCAACTAATTTAAATCGATCATCATATAAAACTCGAGTCTCACGACAAAAGGGTATTCAAATCAAACTTAGCAATTTTAAGGCCAAATTCGAGTATTAAATAAAAAGGGTCGACAGAATTTTGTGGCATCTAGACTTGGGATCAAGTTATAATTTTTAAACATCATTCAGATAAAAATATTTTTCTACAACTCTTATATTTAATACTAAGGCCAAAACCTAAGGCAAATAGGTGGATAAAACATTATAAGTGAAAACAGTTCAGCACTTTTCTCAAAACTTTATCAAAAATACGCTTATATTGGTCTCAGTTTTGGGGTATCAAATCAAGTCGAAATGAATCCATTTTTGGATATATTCTAGTTTAATATGTCCTCTACAAGTCTCATGAAGGGTGTGAGGGATGGTTGTTTGAAACAAATTGAAGATATAAGCCATTCTGTAAAAAAAATTCTGTCAGCCACCAAACCCTTAGCAGAACTAGTTTGGGACAGAGAGTTTGAAACGGGTTTGAGTGACATTACCGAGATATCTAGGTTTGATTTTTGGACAACAAGTAGTTCAATATGTTACCAACAATATTCATGTAGATCACTTTTGGAGTAGATAACTAAAAATAGGAGTTTTTGGCTATACAAAAATATGTGACAGAAGTGTCCTTTAATGGCTGAACCACAATAGAGAGTTTCAAAGGAGTTTTGACCTATCAAAGCTCAATATTTTGTACTCATTTTTTGTGGGTAGTTAGATATACATATTGTATACAACTTTTATGTTTTGGTTAAAGCTCGGATCTCATTGTAAATTAGGATTTTTAGGTCGGTATTGTCGATTGGTCTGAAAACGACACACTTTGATAGAATTGTAATATCTCGAGTTCTACTTACTCAAATGTTTTATTTGGCGCTTCCCTTGGTTAATTTTTCTTTCCATTGGGGACAATGTCTATTAAATTGGGGAGAGGTAGTTTTATACATTATTTTATTTTCGCTTTGGGTTGATACTCGATATGTGACCTGAGAAGTATGTGAAGGTGAAAGAGAGATAGGACCTCGGGAACGATAAAGGTATATGTACTAGAAAGTTGTAAGGAGAGAGGATGCCAGCCAACGAAACTCCATGAATACCTGCAACTAAGCAATACCCAACAAAGATCAAGTATAATATACACAAAGAAAAAATAAAACAAAAAAAATGGAAAGAAAAGAGAAATAAAAGTTTTTTTTTAAAACAAAAAAAATCTGCCCAAGCATAACTTGCTCATGCCCATGTTGAACAAGACAGAGAGTTCAACAAAAACAATTCTGCCAAAGCAAAGTTGGGTTCCTGCCCGAGCAGAACAAGGCATAATGGGCTCGTTTGATAACCAATGTAATTTGAGTGGAATTAGTAACCGGAGAGAAGAATCATGACAAGAACAAACTGTTAGGAAAATAACGTGTCAATGAGGAGGAGGAGGTTCAGAAGAAAAAAAAAATTATCGGGTAGAATGCATTGGAAAGTGCTAGGGTGTCGAAAACAAGAAGAATGCATTGAAAACGGGGTTTTGGAAATCTTTTCAAAACGTATTTGGTTGAAGGTTTGGAGTTAGCCCTCGGGGTTGAGTCTCAACTTCTAAAATATTTTGGTAAAAATATATTTTTACATATGTCGTTCTATCTCTATGATTCATGGATGGGATCCCTCTTATATACATGTGTTGTATATCTTCTTTGTGAGTTGGTTTTGAAATGTTATCCCTAGATGTGCCGTGACAGTAGATGAGTATTGAGTTAGGCTTCCATTGATCCTTGGTGAAAGTCTAAAAATGTGCCCAGAGTGGGTTCGCTACGGTCTCTCGGGTTAATCCTCATAAACGTGGTATTGGTTAACTTCATCTATCGATCATGGCAATCCGTAAAGAAGCGAGTCGTGATTTGGTTAACTTCGTCCATCGGTCGTAGAAATTCGTAAAGAAGTAGGTTATCCCTTGAATGGGTATGTTGTCGTGACATCGTATAGAACTTGTCATTACCTAGCAGGCCTTAAGTGGTTCAGGACTAGGGTAATGGACATGAGTCTATAGTTGTTGCCTTTGTCTTGAGTTGACAGAGTCGGTAGATAGGATCCCATTTATCTTGTCCCTCGGCTGCGTGTCCCGAGTGGAGAATACTGTGTTTTTATTGCTTTCCCTTAACTGTGACATGATAACTCTTAGGTTTATATGCATAGTTTCAAGGATGAAGATGATGGTTTTCGGATGGAAAACTGGTGGTTTTTGTGAGAAAATTGTTTTGGGCTTGTGGTCGAGCTAGCTCCCACCATATGATTGCATATTTTATTTTACAGCTTATAATTATCTGTTTCTATTGGGTTTCGGCTCACGTGGTGGGATTTTTTAAAAACATTTTCAGGTGGTCGTGACAAGTTGACCTAGTGTAGAGGTGATGGAAGATTTGCTGTAGTTTTTCCTTTTTGAGACATGTACTTTTATATGTGACGCCTGTTGAGGCGGGTGTAGTACGCCTTTTGGCGATATACTTATTCATGTATGAGAATGCTTATTTACGGTTTTATGAGAGTTGAACTTGGGAATCTTTTATTCAACTGTTATATTTTGATTATCAACTGTAAAACCTATTTTCTTAAATGTGTATTTTGGTTAGTTTTCGCATGACCCGAATGTTTGGGGCGTGATAGTGACAATTATTATATAAAAATACAACAATTACGCACATAACAAAGAGAATAAATATGCGAGTGTAATATTAATTATTACAAACGCATAAATGTTAGTGCCTAAATATAACAGTAGTGATATTGAAAATCACAACCGTGGAGCATGTTGGCACTATTTTAATGAATGGTAAAATTAACAATATACTAGGTACAAATGTGTAATGTGGACAAAGTAAAATTAAGATTACTTGGATGGTGAAAAATATCAATCAAATTAACCTAAACTAATCATGTTTATCATGGGTAATCACGTGCTTACAATTCAACAAACTTAATAGAATAACTAGATCACTACACAAGCATCATAAATGATTGAAGTTAACCCAACCACTCTAAAAGAGAAGAAATGGAGAAAGAAAGATCGGGGATCCAGACAAAATACCTGAATTACTACAATTTAGGTGAATCCTCAAGTCAAAAAATGGTGATTAATCGTCTAATTCTCGGGGAATGTTTCAATTCTAGTCGATGGATTAAGAGTTCGACAGAATATCGGTGTACTGGAACTCGTACTTTGGCAAAGCAGTAGGGTGTTGGTGTCAAGACTCGTACTCTCTTGATATTTCGATAGAGTACCCCTCTCTTAAATCTGTCATGATATAAAATGTACTAGGGGTACGATATTTATAGAATTCATCGACCAATGAGATACTAGCACGTTTTGGGACATGTCAGGGTTTTTCAAGGTGGCGATCGCCACATCATGAGTTGGCGGTCGCAATTTCAGGAAAGTTTTTACAAGTTTCTTATGGCGGTCGCCACTATGCAAGGTGGCGGCCCCATGGTTGGAGTTGGCGGTCACCACAATGTAAGGTGGTGGCCCATGGCTGGAGTTGGCAATCGCCACAATGCAAGGTGGAAGATCTAGGTTCAAGTTGGTGGCTAGAGGTTTGGACATTGTGTGTACACTTGTTCAAAGATTTGGCTTACTTGACTTGGATACTGAGCTTAAATCATTCCTCGAGGATCGTTTAGAAGCACCATTCTCTCTAATTTCATCATCGAATTCACCTGAACCAACCTAAGATTAGGCATGATCAAATTGGGGTGTCTACAACTATGTAACTTCAATATTCTTTTCTCATACAGGTCTTGTCGAAAGATATGGAGCAAGAGAGTTAAGATATGATGAGTTTAAGCCATTATACATTTCTTTGGATTTTTTGATTTGGGAGGGTAACAGGAATAGAATCAACACAAATAGCAGTCATTGATCCATTCCTTTTGAAAATATATTTATTCAAAAGTTCCTAATCAAAATTCCCAAATTAAAACAGAAAGGCTCTATAGTGACGTCAAAGAATTTAAACAACACTGCAATGTACTTTTGTTGTACGCAAGTACTGTTTACGTAACTCGTAGCTTGGTTTCTCATATGTGACAATATTCTTTTGCAATTGTTTTGCAATTTGAAACTACTATTTGTATTTATCTTATGAAATGCATCCTGCTATTGAAATCACATAATTCAATTACCCAACATGGTTATTATGTTATTCTTATCTATAGTTTTAGTATCTAATGAAGATAGGTTAAACATTGGGGGAAGCTCTCCTCTATGCCCAGTGTTGCACAGATGATTCAGTTTTCCTATAAGTACCCGTGTCAACATAACACCACATGGGGGCGAAACAACAAGCCAATCATGCTATCCTTACTTTCCAATATTTGATGGATGAATGGATAAAAGTCCAGCCGTTGTTGGGTGGGTGCGGGTGGCAAAGATGAATATAGTGTGACTGTTTTGAAATAAATACTTTTGATATTTTTTCTTTTACTTTTTTAGGAAAAATAACTCTTGAGAAATAATTGCCAAATGCCAAAACTTTGAAGTTGTAGTAAAATCATTGTATTCTACGTTTTGCATTGCTAATATATTAAAATCATGGTATAACTACAAAATTATCTTTTTTCCAATTTGATGATGTATCCTCGTACTTGTATCTAATTATTTGTTCCTTTTTTTGTCGAGTCTGCGTAAATTGAATTATGAAACTTGATTTGTTTAACCCCCAACTATACACATCCACTAACACCCGCATTGGAATTCAAGGAATATATTACACGAATCAAGTCCCAATCTCAACACAAAAGAAAAGAACAAATGAACTGCAAGACTCAGTGTAATGACCTACTCCCATATATGGTCTTCTTTGCTCGCCAACAAGCAAGCACCTATACAAACTCTTAAGTTGGCGGGCAAAACACAATTTTGTTTTCTTTGAGTTTCCATGAAAAAAAAAACTTAGGTTTAGGGATTAGGGTTTAGGGGTTTATGGGTTTAGAATTTAGGGTTCAGAGATTAGGGTTCAGGATTTAGGATTTGGAATTTAGGGTTTAGGATTTAGGATTTGGTGTTTGGGATTTGGGATTTAGGCTTTGGGGTTTAGGATTTGGTGTTTAGGATTTAGAGTTTGAGATTTTGGATTTTGGAGTTTAGGGTATAGGTTTTGGGATTTAGGATTTTAGGGTTTAGAATTTTAGGATTTTGGGTTTAAGATTTTAGAATTCAAAATTTAGGGTTCAGGATTCAGGGATCAGGGATCAGGGATCAGGGATCAGGGTTTAAGATTTAGGATTTAGGAGTACGGATTTCGGATTTAGGGTTTAGGGTTTATGATTTTGGATTTTAGGAGTTTATGATTTTAGGAGTTAGAGTTTAGAATTTAGAGTTTAGGGGTTAAGGATTTAGGATATTAGGATTTAGGGTATTAGGGTTTAGGATTTCAGAGTTTTGGGTTTAGGGTGTAAGGTAAGGGTTTAGGTTTTAAGGATTTTAGGGTGTAGGATTTTAGAATTTAGGGTTTAGGGAGTAGGATTAGGGGGTTAGGGGCTAGGTTTTTGGGGTTTAGGGGTTAGGATTTAGGAATTTAGGGATTTAGGGTTTAGGGTTTAGGGTTTAGGGTTTAGGGTTTAGGGGTTAGAATTTAGAAATTAGGGGTTTAGAATTTAGGGTTTAGGATTATTAGGGTTTAGGATTTAAGATTTAGGATTTAGGGGTTTGGGTTTAGGGTTTAGAATTTTAGGGTTTAGGGGTTAGGGTTTAGGGTTTAGGGTTAGGGGTTAGGGTTTAGGGTTTAGGGTTTAGGGGTTTAGGGTTTAGGGGTTAGGGTTTTAGGGTTTAGGGTTTAGGGTTTAGGGTTTTAGGGGTTAGGGGTTAGGGTTTAGGGGTTTAGGGTTTTAGGG
>JAULJZ010154105.1:0-80418 GCA_032270985.1 Heliamphora pulchella
GAAACACATATATGCATATTAAAGCAAAAACGCTAAAGCGTGACTAAAAACACGGAATATGCATATAAATCAAAAAGGAACAGTACAGGGTCTCACTACTCTCCCCCCCTTAAGGAATTTTGCCCCCGAAATTCACTACAAGGTCACGAGGTGAACAACTCAGGGTATCTCTCACGAACCCCAGACTCAAGCTCCCATGTCGCTTCGTCAACTCCGTGATGAAGTCACTGAACTTTGACATAGGCAATCGGTCTCCCCGCAACACCTGTTCCTTCTTATCCAGAATCTTCACGGGACGCTCCACATACGTCACATCCTCATCAACTCGCAACTCAGTCCAATCTAATACATGAGACAGATCCGGCTCGTACCTCTGAAACATAAAAACGTGAAAGACGTTGTACACAGATGCTAACTGAGGCGGCAAGGCCAGACGGTATGTTACTACCCCAATCCTTTCTAGGATCTCAAATAGTTCAATAAAACATGGTGATAACTTCCCGCTACAACCAAATCTCATCAACCCTTTGCGTGACGAGACCTTCAGCATGGTCTCCCACGGTAAACTCTAACGGTCTCCTCCTCCGATCAGCATAACTCTTCTAGAAACTCTGAGCTGTCACCAGTCACTGACGAATCACAGTAATCACCTCTGTCGTTTCCCGCAGCAAGTCGGGTCATAAAACAGCAGTCTCTCCCACCTCTATCTAACACACAAGCGATCTACACGGCTTACCATATAGAGCCTCATACGATGCCATCCCAATACTGGACTGATAACTATTGTTGTATGCAAACTCTGCCAAAGATAGATGATCTTCCCAAGAATCCCAAAAATCAAGTACACAGGCTCTTAGCATGTCCTCTAAAATCTGAATAGTCCTCTCAGACTGACCGTTAGTCTAAGGATGAAAAGATGTACTAAAAGTCAAGCTCGTCCCCAAAGCCACCTGAAGACTCTGCCAAAAGCGCGATGTAAAGCGCGGATCTCGATCAGAAACAATAGTCACCGGTACTCCGTGTAGTCGGACTATCTCCTGAATGTACAATCTGCTCAATCTGTCCACTGAGTCTCTCACTCGAATGGGAAGAAAATGTGCTGACTTCGTCAGCCTATCCACTATAACCCAAACAGCATCATGTCCCCTCGGCGAGCATGGAAGTCCTGATACAAAATCCATAGTGACATTCTCCCACTTCCACTCAGATACAGGCAACGGCTACAACAATCAAGCTGGTCTCTGGTGCTACACCTTCACTTGCTGACAAGTAAGGCAACGAGAAACGAATCGGATCACATCCCTCTTCATTTCGGTCCACCAGAACTGACGGCATTGATCGTGATACATCTTCGTGCCTCCCGGATGCACTACAAGACGTGAGTGATGAAACTCTTGTAGCACCTTAGTACGGCACGACTACGGCACAAACAACCGCCCTAACAGCCTCAGACTCTGATCTGAACTCATCACCCATCCTGCTGTATCTATCCCACATGCAATGCGGTCTCGTATCATCTGAGCCTCCTGATCAGTCCTCTGGGCCTCCAACACACGTGTAACTAAAGCGAGCTGTAAAGCAACTGCATATAAGGTCGCACCTCCCACTATCTCCGTGAGACACAGATCAAACTCCCCAACATCCCTAAGCATGTCCCACTCTCGCATAGCCACTGAAGTTAATGAGCCGTGAGATCTCCTACTGAGTGCATCAGCTACGACGTTTTCCTTACCCGGATGGTACTGCAAATCGAAGTCGTAGTCTTCCAACAACTCCATCCATCGTCATTGGCGAAGATTTAAGTCCTTCTGTGAAAATAAGTACTTTAGGCTCTTGTGATCAGAGAAGACCTCGAAACGCTCACCATAGAGATAGTGACACCATGCCTTCAAGGCAAAGACCACGGCTACCAACTCCAAATCGTGCATCGGGTAGTGCCTCTCGTGTGTCTTCAACTGTCGGGATCCATAAGCTATAACCTTATCCTCTTGCGTCAGAACGCAACCCAAACCCTCATGTGAAGCGTCGTAGTACACTGTGTAACCCAAACCTCGCTCAGGAATGATCAGCATAGGTGCACTGGTCAATCTCTTCTTTAGCTCCTGGAAATCAGACTCACAGGACTCATTCCATACAAATGTGACTCCCTTTCGCGTCAAACGTGTCAACAGTTCTGCAAGCATAGAGAAGTCCTTCTCAAACCTCCGATAATAACCTGCCAGACCGAGAAAACTGCGTATCTCAAAAACATTCTTTGGTCGCTGCCAATCCGTCACTGCATCAGTCTTCGTCGAGTCCACTGACACCCCATCCTTCGACACCACGTGTCCAAGGAATCTCACCTCTGTCATCCAAAACTCGCATTTCTCGAACTTCGCATACAAGCGATGTTCTCTCAGAAGCTGCAAAACAGCATGTAGATGCTCCTTATGCATCTCCCTCGTGGGTGAATAAACCAGAATGTCATCCACGAACATAACCACGAAACTTGTCCTGATAAGGGTAGAAGATACAATTCATCAAACTCATAAATGCAGCAGGGGCGTTCGTCAAACCGAATGGCATAACTAGAAACTCGTAGTGACCATAGCGAGTCCGAAAAGCAGTCTCCTCGTTCCTAATCCTCAGCTGATGATACCCTAACCTCAAGTCAATCCTTGAAAAGAAACGCGACCCCCTCAACTGATCGAACATGTCGTCAATCCTCGGCATCGGATACCTGTTCTTTATTGTCACCTGGTTTAACTTCCTATAATCTATACACAATCTCAACGAACCATCCTTCTTCTTTGCAAAGAGAGCTGGAGCTCCCCACGGCGATGTACTGGGCCGCACAAATCCCTTATCTAGTAACTCCTGCAATTGCACCTTGAGTTCTTGGAACTCAGCCGGTCCAAAACGGTACGATGGCATATAGATAAGAGTAGCTCCCGGAACAAGATCAATGGAGAACTCCACATCTCGACTCTGTGGCAACTTAAACAAATCGTCTGGATAGACATCCGGATAGTCGCACACCATAGGGGGTAACTCTCCTCGAACCCCAACCGGTTCATCTAACCTGAGTGCAGAAAAGAGAAAACCCAAATCTCCTCGAACCTGGGTGACTCCTGACATAGATATCAGGCCCTCATCCCGATCACCCACAAAGTAAAAGCAATCACCCTCTAGTGTACAGATCGACACTCTTTGTCACTCACAATCTATAAAGGCATGGTAGGTAGTCAGCCAGTCCATCCCTAGGATGACATCAAACGCGGTCATGTCTAGAATGATAAAATCAAACTCTAAACAACGACCGGCGACCTCCAACACACAGGATCTACAGACAAGGCTCAGCGTCACATTCCCACTAACTGGGGTCTCCACATATAAGGTACTACCCAACCAGTCCATTTCTAACCCCAAAGCAGATACAAATGCAGATGATATAAACGAATGTGATACTCTTGTGTCGATGAGAACACTGGCCCATGATCTAAAGACTAGATGAGTACCTCTGATCATGGCAAGTGTAACAGAAGCATCAGCCGCCACTGGTGCTTTGGAAGCACTGCGATCGGTAAGAACATAAGCCCTGGCCTACGACAGTCTGGTCTGTCTACCATAACTCTAAGTCGATGGCTGCCTCACCAACTAAGCTGACGCACCTCCCTCTGTAATGCTAGACGTTTGAGCCCTAGGCTGCTGTGGAGCCTGTCGCCTCTGTACAGATGAAGGAACAGACGCTCCTGTCGCACTCTGAACATTTCCCTCTCTGGGGCAGAGTCTGCGAATATGCCCGGGCTGACCACACCCAAAATAGATAGGTGGGTCTCTTGCCTGTGACTAGATGGGTGCTGAACTCTGAGACTGACCCTTCTGTGGGCACTCAACTGAACGATGTCCCGGCTGTCCACAGCGATAACAGATCAACCCTCTCTGCTCTAGCCTTCTTGTCGAGGCCACTGAAAGTGTAGGTGCAGACGACTGCGGCAGAGACGATCCTGCAAAATGGGAACTAGGTCCAGACGACCTCTGGCACTTGTTCCTGCGCCCCTGGAACTGTGCATCTGCACTGCCCTACTGGCTCCCGCTCTCTCTAATCCTGCGGCTATCTACTAACGAGTTCTCGACCCGGATAGCAGCTTCCACCAGCTTAATGTACACCTCCACATCCAGAGCTGCAACTCTATCCTTAATAGTAGGTCATAGTCCCCTCTCAAACCTCGGAGTGCGCAACTCTTCTATAGAAACCATCTCAAGTGCGAACTGCTACAGATTTACGAACTTGGCCTCATACTGGACCACAAGCAAATTCCCCTGAACAAGGGAGAGGAACTCCTCTCGGTAAGTATCCCTCGAAGACCTCGGGAAATACTTCTCCAAGAAGACTCTCGTGAAAGCAGCCCACGTCTCATCCACAGTGGTCTCGGCGAACTTCCACCACTCTCTAGCATCTTTTCGGAGTTGGAACGCTGCCAACTTTATACGCAAAGCGTCCTCCTCAATATCTAAAGTATCAAAGATAGAGGTGGTCACTTCTAACCACTCAGTAGCCACCTTGGGGTCTGGCTCCCCAGAAACGGTCGGAGGATCCAACCACTGAAACTCCCGCATAGCCACAGATGCCCTCGGCTCAGGAACCCGCGCACTAGCCCTAGTAGCTTCAGCCATCGCTCGCATAGTAGCTGACATCTCACGGACGACATCAGCGCTACCAACATCACTACCACCCACTTGTTCTTGTGGGGCAGGAATGTTTCCTTCCGCCGGAACATAAGAATAATCACGTCCCCGGCCACGACCCCGTCCCTGCACTCCCTGCGTGGACATAATTCTATTGGAAACAATATTACCTGGTAAGCTTTCCTACTACATGCTACTACGTAACATAAACACATAAGCATGCTATCACATAGCCACGTAAGATTATGCAAAACACGTCTCACATACCAAGAAGAACTAACAAGACAGACTCGTCAATTTGAATAACATATTCAGATTCCTTGCTAGAAAACATGCCGGTTAAACGCGATTCTAACTTGGCTTCTAAACATGTTAAACCAAACGCCCGAAGGCAAGACTTATCAATCCTGAGATTCAACCTCCATACCCACATATACACAATTGTCATGCTCAGAAAGCTATTAACATGATATAAACCAACGTTTAAACACGTGCAAGCAAGCATACACAATCAACCTCACAAGGTGATAAACCCCATTTTACCATGGCTCTTAGGTATTCGAACCCTAAGCTTTGATACCAAGTCGTCACGCCCCAAAACCCAGAGTCACGTGAAAATTCACCAACATTCATTTTATATGAAAATATAGATTTTCATACATTAAAATCCGCCTGTTGAAACCAAAGGAATACCCAACAAAGTGTATCTCTCATAAATAAAACACAACAGTTCAACATGCGTACAATATATCGCCTTATGGCGTACAAAACCTGCCTTCAGGAACAGGCATACCAAAAAAAAGGAAAACTATAAAGGTCTTCCACCACCAAGGGCACCACCAAGCTACTCCTCATCCATTTCATCACCTGAAAATGGTTTTACAAAAAATTCCCACCCGTGAGCCGAAGCCCAATAGAAACAGATAATAAGCTGTAAAGCAGGAATATGCAATCATATGGTGGGAGTGAACTCAACCACAAAACCAAAATAGGTTTTCCATCCAAAACCCTCAAGTTTTCCCATCAGATTACACAAGTCTCCTCAAATGGTTTCATTTACATAAAACCCAATTTTCATCATTCAAACCATGCGATGCAAGTATTGCAAATAACCACCACAGTTAAGGAAAAACAATAATCAAAACATTGTTCCCTCGCAGAATGTACCATCGTGAAAAAAAAGTGTATGATCCTATGTACCGACTCCATCACAAGGGGATAGAGGTAACAACAATAGATCCCTATCCAGTATCTAATCCCCATACATCATGGGACCAGTTAGATACACAAGTTCTATACGGAGTAGCATAACGAACCACTTAATTTACGGGCGACAACCCGAGGGAACTGAGCACCCAACCGCCTGAATTTACAGGGACTAACCCGAAGGACCTGAGTACCTACGTTGCGCATGTTTCCAGACTTACATCGTGGGCAACTCGTGCCAAATACACGTCATCCCAGTACATCTGGATAATCATCTAAAAACATTTCTCAAAGCGGTACAATATACACGTACATAGATCCATCAATCACTAGGAGATCAAAACAAAACATTTTCAAAATATTTTCCACAAAGTAGTTATACAACGCCTGTATAAACAAGAGATCCGATCCATGAAACCATGGAGATCAAACCAAAACATGTAAAAACATACACATTTTATGAAAATGTTTTAGAAATTGAGACTCAACCCCAAGGGTTAGCTCCAAACCTCTAATAAAACACGTTTCTCCTAAAATCGAACCTTTCCTACCAAAGGAACCAAATCACTTTCCAAAAAAAAAAACAGCAAAAAGCTAAGGTAAACTGCCACCATTTCAGTCGACTGGACTCCTCCCCAGTCGACTGAAAAACTTTCTGGAAAAATACCATTTTTGGACAGAAAACATTTCAGTCGACTGACCCCACATGTCCAGTCTAGTGAACTTCCCAACTCAAGATCCAGTCGACTGAACTCATGGGTCCAGTCGACTGAACTTGCCCCGAAAATATTTTTAGCTACGATTTTGACCTCCAGTCCTCAAACCAAGCTTCATAAACACCTGTTTTAATACCTAAAGGCATACCTGAGCCTAAGGCTATCACAAACCATCACCAGAAACATCCAACACCCAATTTTATCCAACCGAAACGTTGAAATATAATTTTCACCCAAAACTGAATCTAGAACATAAAATCACATTTTATGCATTTTTAAACGGTGAAACAGCATAAGACTACATATAGTACCCTCATATAGCAGTAGAATCTGAGATCCTATCTCGTTGGGTCAAAAACCCAACACCTCGTTCAACGTATAAAATCGAGTTTCGCCAAAATTAAATTCCGTCTGGATAGATGCGTAGGCCACAATGCCGATAGCAAGGATTCGTTGTTGGATCGTTGAAAACCAAGCCCCGGGCTGCTGAGAAGTTAGAGAGAAGGCAGAGAGTTTAGAGAAAACTTAGGAGTTAAGTTTTGAAAATATCTTTTGAAAATATCTTACTCCAGATATTTATAAGCCTCCAAAATATCTTCTATTTTTTTAATTTTTGAAATTTGCGCAGAAACTCCCTACAATCCCAGGAAGCACCCCGCATGCTCAGATTAACTAAAATAGGCATCAAAACACATATATGCATACTAAAGCAAAAATGCTAAAGCGTGACTAAAAACACGAAATATGCATATAAAAAAAAAGAAATGGTACAAGGTCTCACAAATGAGTTGAGGGATATTAGATACAAGATTTAGAGGTTTTACTTACATGTTTGAGAGATCAAAGGATGGTGGAGGATTGATTTGAACTTAGCTTTCGAAAACTTCCTCGGTTTGTTCCTTTTCCTCCCTTTCTTCTTTCTCAAACTCATGGAATACTTTAAGAACAATTGAAGGTCTGGTCCCTCACTCTCTTGCACGAAATTTTGAAAGGGAGAAGAGGTGTTTGGGCTAAGTTTAAATAGCCAAAGGCTAGGGGACAAAGGGGAGACAAAAAGTACACAAAGGGTCCCTTTTTTCTTCATTTCATTAAATGTGATTTGAATTTGATTTGAGTTGATTTGATTCTTGGAGGCTAGAATTCATATTTGGGGAAGCTAGAAGTAGCTATGGTTCAGTTTGGGAGGACAAAATCTGATCCCCCATCAATCAAGGGATTTTTCTTGGTTTGCGTGCCCCTATTGTGCAAGAAAATGCATTAAAAGTTAATTTGATGTATCTTTTTGGTGTATTTTTTTATTGAAACTTATTATATTAATATGTTTATGATAAATATATTATTTTCATATATTATCGTAGTTTCCATAGCAATTGATTAAATAGATGTAGTCTTTTAAGTCAAATTAAGCTATTTTGACAATATATGACTTTTTGATTTATTTTGTTGTGTATGAACTTCAATAGTGATTTGTTTGTTTTTGTTGACCTATAACACTATATTATTATATATATTACTTGTTCAACAAGCATTAGATCATCATAATGTTTGATTTGACACTTTTCTCATCTTTTTAAGCTTAAAGAAAAACAAAATGCTACTTTTTGGCACAACTGCCAAGGTGGACAGCCATTTAGGGGTATTTTTATTATTTTGATGTTATTTTGTCTTTTGTTACTTAATTGTACTTAAATCCTTAATTTTGGATATCCATATGTCAAAATTTAAATTTTTAAGGCTTTTTGCTGTATTAGGAACAAAATGGTCATTTTACCCTATTTATGAGGATTTTTTATTTTTTTAATTTATTATTTCATAATATTTACTTCATTTAGAATGTTAAAAGATTCTCCGGGTGTTAAGGCTTTGTTGCCTGAGTTTTGGATCTTTTTGGAGTTATCGGGCCGAACTTAGGGTTCTTGAGTTGAGTTACGATTTTTGAGTTGAGTTAGGATTCTTTTATCTTCTCCGTACTCTATGGCCTCGTGGATTATCCATCACAAATACTAGGGTTTGGGCTGGGTCTTTACACGGGTCGTTATTAACCGGGTTATTACTACTAGGGTCTGTACCGGGTCATTACAAACTACCCTACTTAAACAAATTTCGTCCCCGAAATTTCACCCCGTACTTTATCGTGTGGAAGGTTGAGGATGATTTACTAACATTGTGCCTTCTCATCCTTCTCGTTCTCTAAAATTGTGTCCTTATTTACTTGAGTTGTTCTTTATTGAGGGTGTAGATGAGGCCGGGCCTATATGTTCAGCACTTAGAGTAATCGTTGTTTTGTCCTACTAACATCTTAAACTAATTACTACCAAATCCTCAAGGACCATGTCACATAACCAACTAGCCTCAAAAAGTTTGTATCTCTATCACGTCAGTTAGCCCCTTCCCATTAACCGTTGCTTCTACTTATGTTAGGCCCACTTGAATTTCTTCTCCAGATATAACATGATCTAAAAACATCACTCGATCGAACTAATACTCACACTTTCCTGGTTTTACACACAACTTGTGTTTTCTCAAGATCTACAAAAAAAAAATTTCAAATGTTTCCTGTGTTTCTCTTTACTCCGAGAATATAACCGAATATTGTTTATCAACACAATTAAAAATTGGTCTAAAAAGCTTCTGAACACTCGATCCATCAGGTCCATAATCATAGCAGGTATATTTATTAACCTGAAAGGCATCACCACAATTTCATAATGCTCGTAACTAGTCCTAAAGGCAGTCTTGGGTATATCTGACTCCTGCACTTTCAATTTATGGTATCATGACCCCAGTTTACCATTGAGAACATGTTAGCTTCAAAACATAAATTTCATCAAGTTCGACTTCCACAATCGATCATGTGTCTCTAAACTAGCCTACCATGAAAATTGATTCAAACATTCTCCACTTCTGTCTAAAAAGACTGTCACTCTACCGAAAACCAGTTCATTGCTATATTCAAACATACATCGAAGACTACTTCCCAATCGACTAACGACTATTAACTCGAAATCACATCATTACTTTATGTTGGACTACTCTAGCCTTACGACCATCAAGATTAATACCGTCACTTGAACCTAATAAGTCACTAGGGCTAAACATACCACACAGACTAAACACTCCCCAGGTATATGCTTACTCATATGAATCCAATCACAATCTCGTCACATATTTCCTTCACATATGTACCATCCACCCTACAATCCTTTAACTGAACAGTATTAACTCCTAATTATAAAGTCTCTTATCATCATCACTAATCCCTTCACACATTTTCTACCACGCAATCGAACCAAGAACCATTTTCGCACTTTAATTATTTCATCTTACCCACATTCTACCAAGACACTCGATTCACTCAAGGCCAATTACAAAAAGTATACCTATAAATTTGTATAATCTCACTTATGCTTCCACTCTTCTCATCCAAACACTTATTCTTTCCACGTACTCACATTAAATTGCTATACAACTTCACCAAAAATAACAAAATTATATCACCCTTTTAACTTCCCATACATAGAGTTCATACGCTCCCATAAGAAAGTTTCTTCCTTATACCAGCAACGTCTACTCACCAATCCAAACAAACTTGCTCTAACGGGTCACATCACGAAAGGTTTTTCGAAAGTAACTTCCTTATAACTCACATTGATACCATAACAGAAACTGAATACCACTCCATAAGAGTTACACAGTCTAGATGCCAAATGAATACAAACTGATACTTTAAGAACCTACCATGTGAATAACGTGGTCTGTCTACAATGCACACTCCACCCTTTAAAAAATATTCAGCGTCAAAGGGACTCACTATTTTCACAAACTCTTTGGCACTCGAACCCTTGAATTGCTTAACTAAAGAGTTACTGGTCTTTGAGGGTGATCTCAATAATCCTGATGATGAAGTCTGTAATCATGTGCTTCCATTTTCTCTTTAGTCTTTTTAAAGGTTGCTTTGTTTCTCTTGGCCTCTACCGTATGTTCATGACGTGCTAGAACATTGGGTTTGAATATCTTTTCCAATAACTGGATTGTTCTGTCAGGCAGTTGGTCATTCTAGGGTAAAACGAACGTGATATAAGATATGGTTGTAGTAACTACCTAGTCATGTGATCCATTGTGACTTGGTGGTTAATTCTTTATCAGGCTCCAAACATTCATTGTTGTGATCAAGATTCTCCGTTCTTTGATAGTGATGGCAAAAATTCGGACTCTAACACTTCGGTGGGAGGGCTGGCGTGACTATCGATGTATATAAACATACTTTTGCTAGCGTACTAAAGTTATCATGAGTTCGAGGCTATTTCTCATTTTTACTACTGGTATGAATCTTTTGCTTCTCGGTTTATCAGATGGCTAGGTCAACTATGAACTAGTCTGGGAAAGTTTAAATTGTGCCATATGGTGGTGTCGCGAAACATTTGATGTGAAGCTATCGTTTCTTACTTTAGATTGCTGATGGTATAGTCTTATTTGTTAGGACCTTTGAAAAGATATAGTTAGTTGAATAAGCCCTTTCTTAACCAATCTTACAACGGGAGTCTTGATCTTCAAAACTTTGTTAAACGTGGACGTTGACAGATATTTTAAGCCGTGACATAAAGAAGAAATCTGCTTCACGCTTGAAGAGGTGTTAGGAGGTTTTCGTGCATTGTCTCAGTTTTCTGTAAAAGTGTTAAGGCCTAATGACGTAATATCCTGATGATCGTTGTTACTCATAGATACATGGGGCAGGGTTTTGAAGGTCGACAGTCAAAAACATGCGTTGGGTTAGAACGTCTTAGGGTGGAACCCAGGTGGTTCAAAGATAGGTTGAATGAGGTTAAATGGTCATGGTTAAGGCAATTATCGTTGACACAGATTGAGTGGTCCTTTGGGGTTCAAAGGTAGGAGAAATAAGAAGAGAACAATGAACAATACTCTAAACAAGTGTCCCTGAAAGTAGTCCAGTACAGTTAGATTAAGATAAAAGAGACGTTTAAGCAAATGGGGCAGACAAACTAGATATTTGCCCTAAAGTTACATCGGCCTAATGTACTTCAATTCAAGCATCCAAGTCAACTTCCCTGGTAGAGATTTTAAGAGTGTACGAAGAATTTACAAAATCGCTGCAACAGATTGTGGTTTCAGGATCGAGAGAAATGAGCGATGGCAAAAAATTTTATCAATGTCGAATGTTTGGAACGGGTACTTAACAAACAATTGATATCGAGTTCTACAAGAGAAGAGTTAGTTCAAAGATGATAACTTGAATCGGAGGAGAATCAAATGCGAATACCGGTCATTATCGAGGCACAAAAACTTGAGGACATGGGTACTTTCTAGGATTGAATTCCTAATAGGGTTATCAACAAGACTTTGGTGCATAAGGGTTACCGACGAACGACACTTGACGGTACCATTGAGGACTGATGATATAAGAAGGAAGGACATACAGAAGAACTTCAAAAAGTTGACACCAGGGCTTGGGGTAAAAGAAAAAAGGACTTATAAGGATGAAGTCGCGGGGTTTTAACGGTGTCTCTCGAGGTGATATCTAAAACGTCTTCTAGTGCGCACTCCTGTCTACCCCCCTTAAAATAGGATAACTTGTTGCATGAATCTCCGATCTTCGATCTCGATGGTCATACCTGTCCTTCGCATGCAGATTTCTTGCTGCTTCCGATCCCGGTAACGTCCTAACACGACTTACTATAAGACTCAAGCGTAGAAGATTTTAGTTCTTATAATGTATAGATGATAATTATTAGTAATACAACGCATCTTACAGAGCTGCAACGAGACAGAATGCATGGTTTCCCATAATCCAAGGCCTGAAGGTTCACTAAACCTAAGCTCTGATACCAACTGTGACGCCCCGTCTTTCGGACACGTCGGGACACACATAAATATAAATAATGGGATATTCTAGCCATTCATTCATATTTACATACGTTAGTTATTACATTATAAAGGAGTTTCGAACCATTAAAAATACTTAATTATTATAGTTTCGCCGAAAAATTTCAAAAATTACACTAACCACAGGAAAAACTAAATATAAGAACAAATACAGAAGTCTCGATTCCTTAGAATGTACCAGCGGGATCCACGTGCTCTCGGAACTCACCATATTCTTCCAACTCTTCTTCTCCCTCTAGGACGACTTCCTCCAAGAACTCCTCCCTACCTGTGGCACGAATGCTATGAGCCAAGGCTCAAAAGCAAAACACTCTAACCTTCTAACTAATCTCATGGCATAAAATTCACCGCAACACATACCATAAAACACCCAGTACAGTTTATAGTCAAGAAGACAGAAAAATTTATGACAGAATAGCAGACAAGTAAATAATCATGCGTATATGAAATGCAGATGCCTAACCCATCATGCACCCAGATTATAACAGGGATTCCACGCCGAAAATTACCAGAGTAGACTTCTATGGGTAATTGATCACCAAAGCCATCATCGCGCCTCGTTGCGAATATTAACCGCATTGCCTGGCTTCATGCCACAGTTGTTTTACTCAATGGCAATGGCGTGGGGTCCGCGCCATACTCTAGGCCAACAATATTCAATAAATCATTCCAAACACCGGAGACATGCCCACTCAGTGTGTAAACCAATTCTGTAACACCGGGGACACGCCCACTCAGTGTACAAGCGAAATTCAACCCAAGTGGTTTTTCCCACCTTAAGACTCATGATGCTTTCGTCGGTGTCAACCCAAAGTCTAAGAGAATTCAAGAAACGTTTATATTACACAAAGTACCAAGATGAGGGATTTAGGACCGCCATTAATTGGGCTCTTCTCCGAAGTTACCACCGTAGTGGGATTAGATCTGCCGAATTAGGCTCTTCTTCGAATTATCCTTCAAAACATCGCGGTAATGGGGTTAGGTCCGCCATCAATTGGGCTCTTCTCCGAATTTACCACCACAGTGGGATTAGGTCCGCCATCAATTAGGCTCTTCTCCAAATTTACCCAATTTGCCCGTATCATAACTCAAGGAACGCAGAATCAACGAGATATCAAAACCAAAATGCTAGTGACGAACCCATAGTGCCTAACAGTATTCATGATAAACCATTTCATACACCGGGGATATACCCAGGGTGTAAAAGGGGAATATATCCCAAAACATTTCTAAAAATGGCAACTAGGGACGCCCTAGATTTAGAACCAAGAAGAACAATTCAATACCGTCCATCCCAACAACGATGTACACAGATGAACTCCAATATGTCAGGATGCAAGTGACAATGTCAATGATGTATAATATGGATCTCAAATACAACCATCTATAGCATGGCATCAACTAGCATGGTAAGATTCATGGTACAACGCGTAAAGCATAAGGTAAAAGTATGTGAAGCACAACTTACAATTCTCAAGATATGATTCAAATATGATAGCATGGATTCTAAATCATCATACATTTACTTAAAAACATCAATCAACTAATTTAAATAAGTCATCATACAAAAACTCGGGTCTCATAGTAAAGGGTTCTCGAATCACACTTAGCAACTTTGAAGGCTAAAATCAAGTATTAAATTAAAAGAGCCGACAAGATTTTGGGGTATCTAGACATGGCATCAAGCTATGATTTTTATACACCATTTAGATAAAAACATTTCTTACAACTTTCATGTTTAACACCAAGGCCAAATCCTAAGGTAAATAGGTGAACAATTCATCCTAAGCAAAAATAGTTGAGCACTTTCTCCAGATTTTTACCAAAAACTAGCTTCTGTTTCTCTCGGTTTTGGGGTATCAAATGAAGTCCAAATGAAACCATTTTTTATTTTGTCCTAGCTTAACATGTCCTCTACAAGTTTCATGTTTAGAGCTAAGGGTAGGTGTTTGAAACAAGTTATACTTTCTGGCCATTTTAAAAAATAGGTTCTGTCAACCGCCAAAACTCAGCAGAGCCGGTTTTGGATAGAGGGTTTAAAACTATTTTGGGGTACCATCCCGAGGATCTGAGGTCTGATTTGTGGGCAGAAAATGCTTCAATATTTTTGCAACAATGTTCATGTACATCACTTTTGGAATAGGTCACTAAAAATAGGTGTTTTGGGCTACATAAAAATATGTGACAGAATGTTCCTTGGGGGCTGAAACTCAATAGAGACTTTCAAAGGGATGTTTACCAATAAAAACATAATATTTTGTTCTCATTTTTTGTGGAAAGATATATATACATGTTATCTACAACTTTCATGTTTTGACCAAAGTCCGGATCATACTCTAAACTAGGGTTTCCAAATCGGTAATGTTGACTTATCAGAAAATGACACACTTTGGTAAAATTGCAATATCTTGAGTTATGGTTATGCAAATGAGTTGCAACCAACTTTTGATGCAAGATAACACAAAAATATAACTCTGGACATAAATATTATTCTTAGATCAATTTTCTAAATTGAGTTATGGTATTTCAAATCTCAGGGCAGAAACATCAAAGTCCTTAAAAATAGAGCCTCTTAGGGTTTAGGTCTTCTACTTGAGTCGTGTCAAGTTTTTGTTCCATTTCTTTGCATACTTGTATTTTAAACTTTAATATCAAGGCTCCAGCACACTTATAGATCATTAAACTCAAAGATAACAACACACAACAACATCTCACATCATTTACAAACATAACAGCCACTAATTTCAAACTACGACGCCTTTTCGGTTTGTTTTCGATTATTGATTTTTAAGGTGTATAAAGAGATGAGTTGAGGAATATTTTGAGGGATATTAGATACAAGGTTAAGAGATTTTACTTACATATTTTAGAGATCAAAGGATGGTAGAGAATTGATTTGAACTTAGCTTTCGAAAACTTCCTCGGTTTCTTCCTTTTCCTCCCTTTCTTCTTCCTCAAACTCATGGAATACTTCAAGAACAATTGAAGGTCTGGTCTCTCACTCTCTTGCACGAAATTTTGAAGGGGAGAAGAGGTGTTTGGGCTTAGTTTAAATAGGCAAAGGCTAGGGGACACAGGGGAGACAAAAAGTACACAAAGGGTCCCTTTTTTCTTCATTTCATTAAATGTGATTTGAATTTGATTTGAGTTGATTTGATTCTTGGAGGCCAGAATTCAGATTTGGGGAAGCTAGAAGTAGCTAGGGTTCAGTTTGGAGGGACAAAATCTGATCCCCCATCAATCAAGGTATTTTTCTAGGTTTACGTGCCCCTATTGTGCAAGAAAATGCATGAAAAGTTAATTTGATGTATCTTTTTGGTGTATTTTCCTATTGAAACCTTTTATATAAATATTTTTATGATAAATATAGTATTTCCATGTATTATCATAATTTTCATAGCAATTGATTAAAAAGATGTAGTCTTTTAAGTCAAATTAAGTTGTTTTGACAATATAAGACTTTTTGACTTATTTTATTGTGTATGAACTTCAATAGTGATTTGTTTGCTTTTGATGACCTATAACACTATATTATTATGTCTATTACTTGTTCAACAAGTATTGGATCATCATAATATTTGATTTGACACTTTTCTCATATTTTTAAGCTTAAAGAAAAGCAAAAAGCTACTTTTTGGCATAACTTCCAAGGTGGACAGCCATTTAGAGGTATTTTTGTCCTTTTGATGTTATTTTGTCCTTTTCTACTTAATTGTGCTTAAATTCTTGATTTAGGATATCCATATGTTAAAATTTTGATTTTTAAGGCTTTTTGCTGTATTAGGAGCAAAATACTCATTTTACCCTATATATGAGGATTTTTGATTTTTTTAATTTATTATTTCATAATATTTACTTCATTTAGAATGTTAAGAGATCCTCCGGGTGTTAAGGCTTTGTTGCCTGAGTTTTGAATCTTTTTAGAGTTTTCAAGCCAAACTTAGGGTTCTCAAGTTGAGTTAGAATTTTTGAGTTGAGTTATGATTCTTTTATCTTCTCCGTACTCTTTGGTCTCATGGACTATCCGTCACAAATATTAGGGTTTAGGCTAGGTCTTTACACGAGTCGTTATTAACCGGGTTATTATTACTAGGGTTTATACCGGGTCGTTACAATAGTTCATCCAACTTATTTATTTTGAAGTGAATAAATATGAGAAGTTTATTGTGTAGTGGAGAATAGCTGGCACAGACAAATTAAAAAGAAAATAAATGAGATGTTCAGAAATTTAATCATCACATTTAACAAGTAAAGTGTTTAAAAACTTTAATAGAAGTTTTCATTAATAAAATCAAATATGATATTGGATTCTGCCCATTTTTTAAAAAGTGGTTCAAGCATATTATTCCTGTGATATGACATATCGTCATTACATAAAACAATACATGGAATACCGTCGGGACACCTTAATTTTTACAATATTATTTTTAACAATACAGTCCTTTTGTTCCTCCAAGAGTTTCTTTTTATATGGTAAAAATTTAAAGGGTAAATCATATACAATATTTTATAATGCGCGTGGATTATATGTAGAAAAATTCACTGCGCTACAAAAATAATTATGTAGTCCTAAACATCTTGCCCATGAAATCTTCCCGGATTTAGACAGTCCTTCAATGATTAAGTTTAGGGGATGGTCCAGCTTCATCTCCAGTTTCTAAAAATGTTAACACGTCAGGCTCCGCACTTTCTAGAATAATTCTATTTTGAATATGTTCAATGGTTTCTTAGTGCATGTGGTGAATGTCTTGTATGTGTTGTTGGTCGTTGAAGTATAAGTAGAGTAAGTTTCTACTTACGCATAGGACATTTGTATAAGCCCAGTCCTTAATGGTCTATGGGACATTGGGGAAAGATGTCCATTTTGGTGTGTAGACAGTCGGTGGCTCAGACCATTGTTGATTGGCTGCGTATTCCAAGTTTTGTAGTTGGGTGGCTCATATAAATGGCTGTTGTATTTTTACTCTAAATAAGAAGTCAGATCTTGAAGTTGAGTCATTGAGGATGGATGTCCAGATGGTGTCCCTATTCTTTTTTGGACTGCGCCTTATTGCCTTGAGGACTCCCTTGTCAATGAAATTTTCTTCTTTTGCGATGCAGTCGGCTATGTGGGCGTCTGAACGTGGTACTTGTATGTTTAGATGGAAAGTGATATCCACCACATGTGGGTCTTTGATATCGCAATGTGTAGGAGCTGTGATGTTAAATCTCTTTTCCGTTTGCAGAAAGATGTGGAGGTGAGTCTCATCGTCCTGGTGGATTTTCGTAGCAACTCTTATGTAGGTAGGGTTGTATGGTAGAAAGAGGGACCAGAGGTCGTCTAGTATAAATTGTGCAATTAAATTGCATTGAGGATAGATTAGAAAGAGTGATTTTTCTTGAACTCTGAAAGAAAGTGAAGGTCTGACCATATTTATGGTTGTTTCTCACTTAGAAGGGCTTTAATGGTTAGAATTTAGGTGAGAAAAATGAGAAGAGAGAACACATGGTTATAAATTGCCCCGGAGGGGCATGTGTGTCTTTTTTCTTAGGGGCAAAACCAATATAATATTACTAGTTTTGCCCCACGCGCCATTAGGCGTGCGTTTTGGTCCCACCACCACGTGGGTGACGTCATAAAGTAGGTGGGACCCACATGGTATTGATTATATCGTGGAATATTATATCTCAATTTTATGTAACGTAGGACAGGTGTCCCGACAAATTAAAAAGTAAATAGTAAAAGGCAATATACAGTGTAAAGTAGGGAATATTTTTACTCCCTTTATTTTGAATTTCAAATGAGAATCTGAGGTCTCTCAATATTATATATTCAGATTTATGTAGTGGAAGACAACTAGCACCGGCAAAGTGAAAAGCAAATAGTGAATGTAAAAGTGTACAGTGTAAAGTTGTAGAGGTAGGACCCATTTCACATTTTGAATTGTATAAAAGGGGAAACTTTCCCCTTACGCAGGATACTATTTACATAAAAACAATTTATTTCAACAATTGTTCATCTCGAAGAGGAATATTTCCTACAGTCTACATATATTGCCAGTTGTCCTATTTTATGTTGTTTCCTTTTTCCAAGTGATATTTCTGATATAGATAGCATCTAATGTTTTATATTCATCATTATTAATCTAGGATTCTGCAGTTAAAATCAAAGGAACTGCATTGCTTTATTAAAGCAAACATTATAGATGTGACATAAATTATATCTGAAAATGAAGATATTCATATGTGACCCGTTAATAGTGGTTCTTGATTAATATATATAGATAGGGAAGAGTGAGAGGAGTTGTCAAATAAGAAGAAATATTTCTACCATTATGTGGAAGATGCCCATGAATACTTTTTTTTTTAGAAAGAAGAAATGCTGGGAGAAATTGTGTCAGGTGCTAGTCATGAGATGTACACGTGGGTCATGAGGATGGATGCTTCCCATCTTGGAGTATTCTTCCATCGGCTCTTGAATAGAAGAGACTGTGAGCGCGATGTGTTAAAAGGAGAACTGCCTTATAGGGTGATACAAGACATTGCCTGCACTGCGAAAAGTAACCCCGATGATAGAGCATACTACGTAGACTCATACCAGGATTGCATGGTGGTCATACGAGAAGCCATGCGTTGAGAGATCCTTAACGCCTATGATATAGTAATCCTTCAAGAAGAATGGATTGTGCAGTTCACAACAGAGGCTGTAGGTGTCAATGATGTAGTGGTTAGTCCACATGGGATATTTCGGGTCCCACAGAAAGAACCCAATGTAGATATGATTAAATAAATTCAATGAATTTTCCTTCTATTTCATCTTAATATGTTATTTTACATCTCCGTTGCATGATAACGTTAACACCTCATCGTGTTCATCATTATAAAACTATTTGGAAGATTATCATCAGGGGGTAAATTACCCCTCTTTTGTTGTATTTAATGTTTAGGTATATGGAGGTATACTATCTAAAGCTGGTGTTTTGGATTGTGTATCAGCCACTGATATTACTTTGCATCCAAACATATAGGGATCACGTTCAGACGCCCACGTAGCCGACTACATCGCTAAGTAAGAAAATTTCATTGACAAGGGAGTCCTCAAGGCAACAAGGTGCAGTCCAAAAAAGAATAGGAAAACCATCTGGACATCCATCCTCATTGACTTAACTGCAAGATCTGACTTCTTATTTAGAGTAAAAACACAACAGCCATTTATATGGGCCACACAACTACGAAACTTAGAATACGTAGCCAATCAACAATGGCCCGAGCCACCGGCTGTCTACACACCAAAATGGACATCTTTCCCCAATGTCCTACAGACCATTAGGGACTGGGCTGACACAAATGTCCTATGCATAAGTAGAAACTTACTCCGCTTATACTTCAACGACCAACAACACATACAAGACGTTCACCACATGCACTAAGAAACCATTGAACATATTCAAAATAGAATTATTCTAGAAAGTGCGGAGCCTGACGTGTTAACATTTTCAGGAACCGGAGAAGAAGCAGGACCGCCCCCTAAGCTTAATCATTGAAGGACCATCTAAATTCAGAAAGACTTCATGGGCAAGGTTTCACGCCTCAATCTCAAGGTCACGTGAAAAATCCATGAACAACCACCAAAATCGAAATATAACAAACCCAAGGTTTCTTTCGAAGGCATAACACATGCATACATCGGCCCACGGCCATAAGAAATACATATGCTTTACAACATGAAACATATACAAAAGGTATAAACTACCTATCAAGACAAAACAAAAATTTTGTCATCAGCCACCTCCGGGCACCGCAATGTCAACCTATAGGACCACGGTCACCTGAAAAAGGTTTTTAACAAATCCCACAACGTGAGCCGAAGCTCAATAGAAACAGACTATAAAGCCGTAAAGCAGGATATACAATCACATAGCGTATATTTAACTCAACCATAAGAGCCAAAAAAAAGTTTTTCATCTCAAAACTACAAGTTTTCCATCAAGCTAACACGAGCCTCAAAATGATTTTACTTCATAAAAACCCACGTTTTCATCCTTAAAACAATGCATATGAACAATGCAGATAACGTTTTCACAGTTAAAGAAAAGCAGTAACCAAAACGTTATTTTTCTACTTGGATCACACAACCGAGGAAAATAAAATGATAAAAATGAATCCTTTGTACTGACTCTGCCACACATAGGGATAAAGGTAACAACTATAGACTCCTATACATTACCCTAGTCCTGAACCACTTAAAGCCTGCTAGGTAATGACAAGTTCTATACGGAGTCACAACAGCGGCGCCATTTATGGAGGCAACCGATGCCATTCACGGAGGCAACTGACTCTTTAAGGATTTTTGCAACCGATGGAAGAAGCATCCAAAGCTTAATTTACGGGGATTAACCCGAAGGTACAAAGCATCAACCCTGCGCACGTTTTTGGACTTCCACCAAGGAGCAATAGAAGCCCAACTCAACATACCCACTATCACAGTACATCTATGGAAAATCATTTAAAAACCGCCGTAGCTTAACTATGCAACACCCATAAAACAATTATACATCAACATGTATAAAACGAGATCCAATCCATCAACATAGAGATCTACTAGCATGTAAAAACATACTTCCATTAAAACGTTTAAAAAGCTGAGACTCAACCCCGAGGGTTAGCTCCAAACCTCCAAAAACACGTTTTTCAAGAGTTTCACAAAGCCTCCATTTTCAAAACTACCTTTTTGAAAACCACGGATATCAACACATCTATGTCATGAAATAAACAAAGAAAGGTGTAAAAACATACTTTTTATCCAAATAAACATGGTTTAAACATAAAATATGACATTCTAATGAACCAAGGACTCTTGGAACTCACCCCAATCTCAAAACTCTTCTTCTCACATAAGGGAAGAAAATGGTCGACACCAACAGAAAAAGTGTCAACACAAACAAAAAAGGAGTCAACACAAATAGCGGAGGTGTGGACACAAACAACGAAGGTGTCGACACAAATAGAAAATGTGCCAACACAACCAGCGAAGGTGTCGACACAAACAAAAAATATGTCAACACAACCAGTGAAAGTGTTGATACAAACAGAAAATGTGTCGACACAACCAGCGAAGGTGTCGACACAAACAGAAAATGTGTTAACACAACCAGTGAAAGTGTCGACACAAATAGAAAATGTGTCGACACAAATAGCAACAGAATACACAACACCAACATAAGGAAAATATGTCGACACAAATAGAAAATGTGTCGACACTAACCGAAAAAGATGTCGACACAAATAGAAAAATGTGTTCACACAAAAGTACAGAGAGTTTCAATGTAAATAGCCACAGCGTGCTTAACACTACAGAGGGAAAAAGGGTCGACATAAACAGCAGAGGTATCGACACAAACAGCAAAGTGTCGACACAAACAAAAAAAGGTGTCGACACAAAAAAACTAAAATTCCCAAATTTTAGAATAGGCTACTGGCGATGGTGAAAAGAAAACCCAAGCTACGAAAAAAGCTTCTCAGCTCCAAATTAAACCAGCCAAACACCACCTTTGCAACCCACGGGCATATACAATCCCAAAACAACAAAGATATACCGAGAGGAAAGCCTCAAACCCCTTTTCAACCAACCGAAATCACCCCAAAAGCGATTTTGAACCAAAATTCAACTTTTTGAAACATAAACCAACTTTTCATATATTTTTAAATGGTAAAAACACATATAATTGCACGAAATACCCTTTAAAGACAAAATAGTCTAAGATCCTACCTCGTTGAGGTAAAAACTCGACACCTGAAACTCCATGAAAAATAAACTTCATCGAAACAAAATTCCGTCTGGATGAACGCGTAGCCCTCGATGCCGATAGCAAGGATCCACTACCCGATCGCCAAAAAAAAAGTCCCAGTCCCCAAGAAAACTAGAGAGATGGCAGAGGTTTTTCTTTGGAAAAGAAAACTTAACCTCCAAGTTTTGGAAACTATCTCCACCAAAATATGTAAGACTATATATTTATAGGCCATAAAAATATATACATTTTTTTAAAATCTCACACCACAACTCCCAACGGTCCCGGTATCCAACCCAACATGCATTTCTAAGCTCGAACATGCTTAAAACGCATATATACATGCTATTGTTAAAATAATAAACAACACGTCGAAACGTTACAAAAATTAAAATGGGTCAGGGTCTCACAACTCTCCCCCTCTTAAAGGAATTTCGTTTCCAAAATTCAACACCGAAACTCAAGCCAACACCCGCTCATCAACCATCAATAATCTCTTATGCAAACCCAGCAACACTGTAAAACAACAAAAATGTCCCAACAACTGAAACACCCAAAACTGTTGTCACATAAGGTAAACATGAATCAACCTCCCTACAGTCTGCTCGTACTGGCATGCCCCATAGACATCGCTGTCATCCATGAAATACCCAGAAAACATCAAATCAAAATCCAACTCACATTGCAAAAACCTGGAAACATATCTCTTGCCGAACACAAACCATCCCAACGATGAGCACGTTACACGAAACCAATCCACCATGGAACCTGGTCCCAAACTCTCTTTACACCCAAACATAGAGACTATCACCCTCGTTCTCACTGCCACATACCGGCCCAATAACACCCCACAATGCACACCAAGGACTATCTCCACGAGTCCAAACACACGACGACGAAACCTGACATCAGTCACACGAAGTCACTTACTACACGCACAAACTTTACTCAAATTTTGACGACCACCAGACGACCACCGACTTTGATACCACATCATTACCTTGCTGATGCTAACAACGCCACCACATAACTAACACGACGCCCATCCATGAGCAATAACACAAGCATCCAACTCCTGAGAGAAGCTCACTTAACACACTTGGAATACCAAGAAATGCATTGCATCTCAACCTTTGTCTCACCTGAAAAAACACTAGATGATACACCATTGTCTCAAATAAGGTTCCACACAATAGAAAACTAATCCGGCTTCACAGCCACAAGGTCACCTGACCCCAACGAGTCACTTGACCAAACACATCATGCAAATGGAAAGTCTCATAGGTATCCAACAACCTACACCATCCCCAATCATGTCTTCTGTGCAACAGCAAGTCACTACACAACTCAATGTCTCGCTATCAAATCGCTGATACCAAGGTTACAAATCAACCTCAAGTCATAACACATACATCACATCCTTGAGTCCACAATAATAGAATATTCGAACCCAAGACTTGCCTCTCACACTCAACAATTTCTTTTTATGCAGAACTCATCACGGCCCTTCTGTTCCCAACCAAACAATCACGTCGGTTCGATCAGGCCGCACTAACCAAGATTTCTCAAACATTGAATCTTTCCTGACTCATACCTTACCACATTCTCGGGACCACTATCAAAACAAACGGTTATATCAAACAGAACAATTACCACGGTCGACGACCATTCCTCGACTCTAAGAACTTTGAATAGTTCTGAGTGCCAAACAAAACCCAAAGCCAGATTCACAAAAGTCTATCAAAAACCCACCATACGTATATCACAGCCGCACTATTCTGATAAAATTTCCACTTTGCCAAAAGCTAGTAATACCACCAAACCCATATATTCCAGAAGAAGTCGCACACAACGGTTAACAATCTTCAGCTGATCACTGCAGAAAAGAACTCTGCATCTTAACACCAACTCCCTTGTCTACAAAAACGAGCATTCCTGGTCTACCAACTCGATCTCATAGGGAACACAACTAAAATGGTTCAACCATCATACATAACAAGTTATACCCTGACTAGGTTACCATGACCTACCATGTTTACCACACTTATACATACACTTTTACGGTCTTCCACCGCAGCATAAAACTCCGGCATATAATTTTTTTACAGTCCCCAACCGCGGGAGCAATCGGATCCCATGTCATACACACAGATACTCAACATCTAAGAAGGCACATATCCATGCACCACGCGTTGAAGCCACGAAGAATCAATCCCATAATCACCTGATCACGGCGATACAAGTTCTCGATGCCCAACTCCAAGGATCAAAACACGGATATAAACTCCACGGAGATTTTCATAATCTCATAATAGTACCAAATCTGAACCAATCAAGAACCTGACATCTGCATCCAACCGAGATGAAACAACTCGCACCAGGCAACCATCTATAAAGAAACTCTCTCTCCACCCAAAAGAAATAAAGGGCCAACAAGGAGCCATGACCCAATTTGAGCGTGCTCCCAGTACCCATCAACACTTGGACTTCAAAGAACCCTGTTAATCTTACCTTGAAGCCACATCGACCATAGTCAAACAACTGTTGTCAACCACGATCACGGTACTCAGACCATCCGCTACACCAAGCTCTCAACACTTCGGCGTCATTCGGACACATACGAATACCATCAATCCGCATACCTTGTATGGCATATCCCATAGAATTACAAGCTCATTACAAACCAAGCACAGAGACACACAACAACATTCCTATCGTGACAAAATAGCTACTCACCGAAGTCCTACTAGGCAAACCAATTCTGGGACCTGTATCTAGAGTTACTAATAACTCCCACAGCCATGTAGACACCTTTCGCACTTCCGCTCTCCCACTCTCAAAGCACACATCGATCATAGGTATCGTAACCCACGATGTCTCACCTATCACCCTAGGCTAGCCAAACCACACGGTACATTGCTGAACCTTATTACTCCACACTTCGTTCCCATGGGCAAATAACATATCTATCTCTGAACCTAAGGTGGAATACAAATAACCTCCAGACATATCACACCCAGGATACATCGTCTCAGCACTAACCCAACCACACTCTTGAACTCGTCTATGGTCCCTTCGAACCTCATGCACCCCGCTTGGTTCCCAAACACGATCTCTTGATCACGAAGATAACGACCAAACCACGAACCTGCATTCTCGTAGGAATCCTACAGAATAGATACTCGTCGCATGTTAGAATCACAACCTGAACCCTTACACATTTCAACACCACCACGACCCATGCTCATTTTAGCATATCTGCAACTCCTACTCATTCCCATATCCTTGAGCTTACTCACTCATAACTCAATTCTCAAACCTCAATAAGGAATACCACGTCCTAGGTCGTCAGACACTACTCTGACAAATGACAACACCCGCTAGCAAGGGATATTTCCAGAACTCACATATTCCACCATCTCAATATTCACCCAACCACGGATTACTACGCCCCCATCCACTATGTTCCCGTCTATACACCATCCTGAGTACACGGCTCATAACATAGTATGGCTCACGACATACCTAATCCGTCACACGGCCAAAACCATGTACACCGAACCTTAACTAAAAGGGATTATCACTATCCATATATCTAGTCATAACAACTGATTCCCAGGGTCTCCAACACCCTATCACCTTTACTCACTAAGCCATCCATAACGCTAGCATACTCTCAACAGGAGCTACCTACCAAAGCCAAAGCCATCAACCATGGTTCGACTACACCCGAACAAAACTCTTCTCATACAAACACTCAACAGTTATCATCCACGGCCAACTCACACGGCTAAACCCATCTCACTGACGAGTTCCACAATATACCAAGCGATCGGTGCTCAACCCATAACCTTACATCTACAACTGATAACAACCGAGTCGCACATCCAAGACCCAAACCACGGTCTCCTCATCACCCAGGGTGTACAATTTATATATATAATGAAAACATTAAACACGATAACTTAAGGTCGATCTATCATGTTATTTCTAACACGTACCACATAATCATCCTAACACATAACCACAACGATTATGCAGACACGTCATACATACTGAGGAGAACCAACAAGAATGACGCGTCACTTTGGATAACCCACTTAGATTCCTTTCCAGAAATAACGTCTGAGAAACGCGTTTTCAACTTGGCTCCCAAGTTTGTTAATCCATACGCCTGAAGGCAAGATTAATCAATTCCAAGATCCAATCTTCATACTCACATAAACACGACAACCGATCATGCTCATATTAAAACATAAACACAGGCGACCAAGTACACACACATCTTTCCTCACAAGGTAACGCCCCCTCTTCCCACGACTCATAGGTATTTGAACCCAAAGCTCTGATACCAAGTTGTCATGCCCCAATCTCAGGGTCACGCGAAAAATCCACGAACAACCACCAAAACAGAAATATAACAAACCCAAGGTTTCTCTCGAAACCATAAGACATGCATACATCGGGCCACAACCATAAGAAATACATATGCTTTACAACATGAAACATATACTAAAGGTATAAACTACCTATCAAGATAAAATAAAAGTCTTATCATCAGCCACCTCCGAGCACCTCAAGGTCAACCTATAGGACCACGTTCACCTGAAAATTTTTTTAACAAATCCCACAACGTGAGCCGAAATCCAATAGAAACAGACTATAAGGCCATAGAGCAGGATAAGCAATCACATAGCATATATTTGACTCAACCACATGAGTCAAAAGAAAGTTTTCCATCCCAAAATCACAAGTTTTCCATCAGGCTAACACGAGCCTCAAAATGGTTTTACTTCATAAAAACCCACGTTTTCTTCCTTAAAACCATGCATATCAACAATGTAAATAACGTTCTCACAGTTAAAGAAAAGCAGTAACCAAAATGTTATTTTTCACTCGGACCACACAGCCAAGAACAAAACGTTATTTTTCCACTCGGATCACACAATCGAGGAAAATAAAATGATAAAAATAAATCCTATGTACTAACTCTACCACACACAGGGACGAACGTAACAACTATAGACTCATGTCCATTTTTCTAGTCCAGAACCACTTAAGGCCTGCTAGGTAATGACAAGTTCTATACGAAATCACAATAACGACGCTATTCACGGAGGCAACCGACGCCATTCTCGGAAGCAACAGACTCTTTACGGATTTCCGCGATCAATGGATGAAACATCCAAAGCTTAATTTACGGGAATTAACCCGATGGTACAAAGCATCTACTCCACGCACGTTTTTAGACTTCCACCAAGGAGCAATAGAAGCCTAACTCAACATACCTACTGTCACGGTACATCTATGGAAAATCATTTAAAAACTGTTGTAGCTTAACTACGCAACACCCATAAAATAATTATACATCAGCACGTATAAAAAGAGATCCAATCTATCAACATGGAGATCTACTAGCATGTAAAAACATACTTCCATCAAAACATTTAAAAGCTGAGACTCAACCTCGAGGGTTAGCTCCAAACATCCAAAAACACATTTTTCAAGAGTTTCACAAAATCTTCGTTTTCAAAATCACCTTTTTAAAAACCACGGATATCAACACATCCAAATCATGAAATAAACAAAGAAAGGCGTAAAAACATACTTTTTATCCAAACAAACATGGTTTCAACATAAAATATGACATTTTAATGAACCAAGGATTCTTAGAACTCACCCCAATCTCAAAACTCTTCTCACACGAAGGAAGAAAAGGGTCGACACCAACAGACAAAATGTCAACACAAACAAAAAAGCTGTCGACACAAACAGCGAAGGTGTCAACACAAACAGAACATGTGTAAACACAACCTGCGAAAGTGTCGACAGAAACAGAAAATATGTCGACACAAATAGAACCAGAATACACAACAGCAACAGAAGAAAAAGGTGTCGACACAAATAGAAAATGTGTCGACACTAATAGACAAAAGTGTCGACAGAAACAGAAAAAGGTGTTGACACAAAAGTACAAAGAGTTTCAACGTAAACAGCCACAGCGTGCTTAACACCACAGAGCGAAAAAGGGTCGACACAAACAGCAGAGATATCGACACAAACAGCAAAATGTCGACACAAAAAAAAAGTGTTGACATAAAAAAACTAAAATTCCTAAATTTCATAACAGGCTACTGGCGATGGTGAAAAGCAAACCCAAGCTACGGAAAAAACTTCTCAGCCCCAAATTAAACAAGACAAACACCCCCTTTGCAACCCACGGGCATATACAAACCTAAAACAACAAAGATATACCAAGAGGAAAGCCTCAAACTTCTTTTCTTCCAATCAAAATCAACCCAAAATCAATTCTGAATCAAAATCCATCTTTTTGAAACATAAACCAACTTTTCATGTATTTTTAAATGGTAAAAACACATATAATTGTATGAAGCACCATTTAAAGACAAGAGAGTCTAGGATCCTACTTCGTTGAGTTAAAAACTCGACGCCTTGAACTCTGTGAAAAACAAACTTTGTCGAAACAAAATTTCGTCAGGATGAACACGTAGCCCTCAATACCGATAGCAAGGATCCACTACCTGATCGTCAAAAACAAAGCCCCTGGCCCCAAGAAAACTATAGAGAAGGCAGAGGCTTTTGTTTGGAAAAGAAAACTTAACCACTAAGTTTTGAAAAATATCTCTACCAAAATATCTAAGACTAGATATTTATAGGTCACAAAAATATCTTTTTTTTTAAAAAAAAAAAAAACCTCACACCACAACTCCCAACAGTCCCGGTATCCAACCCAGCATGCAATTCTAAGCTCAAACATTCATAAAACGCACATAAACATGCTATTGTAAAAACAATAAATAACATGTCAAAACGTTACAAAAATTAAAACGAGTCAGGGTCTCACAACTCTCCCCCTCTTAAAGGAATTTCGTTCCCGAAATGCAACACTGAAACTCAAGCTAACACCCGCTCATCAACCATCAATAATCTATGGTGCAAACCCATCAACACTGTATAACAGCAAAAATGTCCCAACAACTGAAACCCCTAAAACTTTTGTCACATAAGGTAAACACGAATCAACCTCCCTACAGACTGCCCGTACTGGCATGCCCCATTGACATCGTTGTCTTCCATAAAACACCCAGAAAACAACGGATCAAAATCAGCCCAGTCCCTAATGGTCTATAGGACATTGGGGAAAGATGTCCATTTTGGTGTGTAGATAACTGGTGGCTCGGGCCATTGTTGTTTGGCTGCGTATTTCATGTTTCGTAGTTGTGTGGCCCATAAAAATGGCTGTTGTGTTTTTACTCTAAATAAGAAGTCAGATCTTGAAGTTGAGTCATTGAGGATTGATGTCCAGATGGTGTCCCTATTCTTTTTTGGACTGCGCCTTATTGCCTGGAGGACTCCCTTGTCAATGAAATTTTCATCATTTGTGATATAGTCGGCTACGTGGGCGTCTGAACGTGGTCCCTGTCTGTTTGGATGGAAAGTGATATCAGTGGCTGATACATAATCCAAGACACCAGCTTTATATAGTATACCTCCATATACCTGAACATTAAATACAACAAAAGAGGGGTAATTTACCCCTGATGAAAATCTTCTAAACAATTTTATAATGATGAACACGATGAGGTGTTAACATTATAATGCGACGGAGATGTAAAATAATATATTAAGATGAAACAGAAGAGAAATTCATTGAATTTATTTAATCATATCTACATTGGGTTCTTTCTGTGGACACTAAATATCCCATGTGGACTAACCAGTACGTCATTGACACCTACAGCTTCTGTCGTGAACTGCACAATGCATTCTTCTTGAATGATTACTATGTCATAGGCGTCAAGGATCCCTCAACGCATGGCATCTCGTATGACCACCATGCAATCCTGGTATGAGTCTACGTAGTATCCTCCATCATCGGGATTACTTTCTACGGTGCAGGCAATATCTTGTATCACCCTATAAGGCAGTTCCCCTTTTAGCATAACATGCTCACAGTTTCCTCTATCCAAGAGCCGACGAAAGAATACTCCAAGATGGGAACCAGCCATCCTCATGACCCTCGTGTACAACCCACGACTAGCACCTGACACAATTTCTCCCAACATTTCTTCCTTCCGAAAAAAGAAGTATTCATGGGCATGCTCGGTCCATAATTTTATGGCAGTAGAAGGTATTAACTTAGAAAATACCATGTTCAGAATGTAAGCCGCTATCTCTAAAGCGAGTCCCCAAAACGAATTGGGTAAACCTGAATAACTCATCATGGACTTTACCATCTCCATAAGAGTCTTATTCCTTCTTTCTGCTACACCGTTCTATTGCAGAGTGCCAGGTGCAATCATTTGGGATATAATTTCCTTTGATGATCAGTAGTCACTAAACTCTCCAAAGAGATATACCCCACTACGGTCGGATCGTAGTGAGTTGATACTTTTACCCAGATGTTTTTCCGCCACTACCTTGAATTTTTTTGAATTTCTTAAAGTATTCAGACTTACGGTGCATCAAGTAAATATATCCATACCTTAAGTAGTCATCAATGAAACTGACGAAGTACTCAAAATCACCTATAGCCCAAATTGTCATAGGACCACACACACCAGAATGAACCAACTCTAATGGTTTTTTAGCTCTATAGGTTTTGGCTAAAAAGGGTCTCTTGGTCATTTTGCCTTCTAAGCAAGATTCACAGATTAAAAGTGCATCCACTTCCAATGAACTCAAAGGTCCATCTGCTATCAGTCTATTTATCCTTTTTAGATTAATATGACCTAAACGTAACTGCAATGAAACGTTTTGTTCATTTAAAGAAGAAAACTTTCTCTTATATGGTAAATTAGATGTGTTATTCATTTCAGTCAGTTGTAGTGTATGAGAGATTGGAGTATTAATATAAAGATCATCCACCAATGTACCAGAACAGATACCCGTTTATTATCCTTAATAACCACAGAGTTATTAAAATAAACTAAATATCCATCTTTAGTCAATCTAGAAACGAAAACTAAGTTCCTTCTAATGGCAGGTACATAAAGACAATATCTCAATATTAAAATCCAATCTCTATTAAAACTGAGAGTGGCATCTCCCACTTCAACTTTTGTTACCTATGTATTATTACCCATATATAGGTATATTTTTCCATCACTGAGTTGTCAGGTTTTCTTGAACCCTTGCAATGAATTGCCAACATGATTAGTGGCTCCTATATCTACACACTAGGTACCGATAGATAATACTACTAAACATGTTTTCACAACCAGTTAACATAAATTATTCTGTTTGTTTTTCTTACTTAGAAATACTTAACATAATTTTTTCTAGTGTCGTGTCTGGTTGTAGTAAAAATATCTGTCTTTCGACCTTTTCACACCAGTTTGTGGCCTACTAACTACCCTGAAAATTGTGTATCCCTGTTTCTGAACTTTTTTCTTCTTCATGCCTTTTGGCCTAGAGAAAATCTCTTTTTCTAAAACAGACATATTTTCTGGTATTTAAGGAATACCATTGGTAGTTAAAACTATATCCAAGTTACTTTTCCAGTCAACAAAATTCGGTCCCGTAAGTTTGTTTTCTTTGAGTATTAAAACGAGTGGGTTGAAAGCCATTTTAGTCCTGAGAATCACATAATTAAAAAACCGTTAATTATGATGAGCAAAACTTTGAATTTATTTTAATTTGGTTCCCTCTACCATTTTAAAATTAATTCGCCAGTAGCCTGGTAACATGAGAATAGCATGCCTCGATGGAAGGAGGTCTACTATTCTTCATAAGACTAGACATGCCAATTTCTTTCAATTTTACTATCTAGGCAACTGACCTTACCAAGTAAAATTAAATAATTGACAAAGTTTCGATTTCGTATATAATATTAGTGACTCAGATGGAGATAATACTATTATATACAGCTAAGTATTAACGATTACCTAATCCAAAATCAATCACTTCGCAATAAACCCTTTAGATGGACAAGTGATCCACACTAACAATTATCCAGAATTATTCCTAAAAAAGGTTTGCACTGGTGATACCGCAATTAATCTGTCCATTGAGGAGGAAAGCCTTACTGCCAACACGCAAGATTGAATTGCATTTCTTACAATCTAGTGATGGAGACCGCGGGATTGATCTGTGAATAAATTTTCTCTCTCACTTAGATTTTTAAAATATTTTTTAGGGTTATAAAAATTCGTTTAATTAAAATAAATTTATTAATTTCGAAAAACACCCGATCTGAAAGAATCGAACATCTTTTCGTGTACACGATTTCAAAGATTCTATTTATCAAACTACCTTTTCGTATTTAAATACGTAACAAATAAAATTTAATAAATATACAGTTTTTCCTTCAATGTTCTAGCTAAGATAGTGATTAAAGATATTATTTTATTTTATTTTTCATTCCACATTTTTTGAAAAATAATAATTTATTTCGATTAAACATTTTTTTATTTAATTAATTTAAAATTCAAAATTAATTTTCACATTCTCTTAATATATCCGATTTTATAAAAAAAATCATCTTAAATATGATATTTTGTAAAAAATAAAATATCTAAAATTTTTTCATTTAATTAAAATTAATTAATTAAAAAAAACATAATTTTATTTTCTATTATAAAATATTTTAATTAAAACTGATTTTTTAAATTAATTAAATTAATAGAATAAATAAAATAGATATGCAATCATCCACTCAGTTCATCTATATATAAACAAGATGCATATATCTCGATTTTATGATCCAAGCGAAACGTTTAAGCGTTTCAGTCTCTCGAGGAGGTTAAGCTGTAATAATCCTATTTTATCTCTGATTCTTGTGTTCTGATTGTATCAGGCTTTCTTGATACCATCTGATATATTAATATATATCAAGTCAGTCCCGTATCTATCATAAAATCAACACAAAGCAACCCTGGGAGAGAGAAAATAGCTGGCCACCACTAGCCACCACCGATGCGGCCTTGCCGCCTCCTTCAAGCGGCTCCTACTGCCTCATCCGAACTCCGTTTTTGACAAGGTTTATATCATTGGAAAGCTCTCGAAATATGAGATTTTTCTATCAAAAAATTGGCTAAAAAACTACCCGAAAAATGGCCCAAAAAAATGCCCAAACCACAAAAAATGCTGCTGGCCACAACAGCACTGCGCTGCCAACTTCCCGAGGCTTTTTGAACCTCTTTCCGAACTCCGTTTTTGACGTACTTTATACTGAAAGAAAGCTCTCGTAAGGTACTATTTTTTATGAAAAAATCTACTAAAAAATAGCCTAGAAAACTTCTGAAAATACTATCCAAAGCTACTGCCGCCGCACCCTAATGCTGTTGCTTTTAATCGCCAACTTTCAGAGGCCGACCTCATCCGAAATCTATTTTTGACGTTCTTTATGCCGTTGGAATGCTCTCAAAAAAAAAAAATTGTCAAAAAATTGCTCAAAAATAGCCTAAAAGTTTATCAAAAAACTGCCTAAAAGCTGCTGCCGCTGGCCACCAGTGCTGCCGCTTTTACCGCAGCCCATTTGGGCTTTTTTGGTGCTTCTTTGATGGTAGTTTTTTCTACAAAAATAACTTGAATATCCATACACATGATACTTTGAGGAACGCCTAAAAAATAGTGCCAAAATAGCTCTGAAATAGCCCCTGAACCTCGCTGGCAGGTGCCACTGCTGCCAGCCTGTTTATTGCATGTTTAGGTTGTGATTTTGGTTTAATTTTTTTCGTTTTTATAGTATTTTGAGGTATATTTTACTGTTATTTTATGTTTAAAAAATTGCCCAAAAAATAGTCCAAAAAATGGCCCAAAAAATATTAAAACTGCCTCAGTACTGTCGCTGGCAAAGCTGCCAAAATCGGGCTATTTTAGAAATTTTTTCTGCTATTTTTAACTTATTTTATGCTGTTTTTTATACATAAATACTGTAGAAAACTCACCAAAAAAACCGTTTAAAACCATTAAAAAACTTACCACGATCCGTGGTCCATAAAATCTCGACCCACCGCCGGTGCCGTCTCCGTTTTTCGTGTTCTTGGGATATGTTTAACCTCTTCTTAAATAATATAAACAGATATTTAAAAATAAAAAATTAGCTATTACATCGATCCTATGTCCCGAAGGCTCACATTCAATCTATCACGGTCAACCCCCGTGATTAAAAAAATTATCATTCACACCATTCAATCAAACATGAAAAATAAATGACGATCATAAAACCAAGATTAAAATGCTTACAAAACAATAGTTAGCATAGTTCTAAAATAACCCGGCCCCGATAACCATAAATAAACAACAAAACGGCTCTGATACCAATTGTTGGAGGCAAAAATGCTAAGATATTTGTTTTTGCAAATGATTATTTTAAAAAAATTAGCTGGACTGGTAAACGCCAAAACGGGCTCTAGATAAATTTTTTGATGACGAACGATCAAAATAAAATCGGTGCATCCGAAGTTAATTTAGAAGAATACATTTTTACCGGTCGAATCTTCAATTATGATTTGAATCCAACTTGAAGCTCCTGTCAAATCTTCTACTGTATTCCCTTATGCGATTCTTGAATGTAGGGTGGGCTACAATATATCAAGAATATGTACCGGCAGAACCTAAACAGCTTTAGTCTTAGAAGACAAGTTGTGAAACTGGTTCGGCCTACCCGCATATTTATAGGGCTACCGTAAGGACTTAGAGAGTAATTATGAGAAAAACTTCCAGTGGAACACAAACACATATCAGTGGTTTCTGCAGTTAAGCAAATCTCGTAGCGGTATCTGCAATTATGGAAAACCAGCAGCGATTTTTGCAATTTTCATAAAACACTGAATTATAGTCCACACCATTAAAGAACTATAATTGCACTATTACCCATAATCTCAAGACCATCTAGCATTGAGCTCCTGTTATTAAATGCTTATCATTTATCTCTACGTTAAGATTCTCGATATCCTCCAATTAAATTTAATTACTGACAATATAATTTAATCGGTATCTTGATATTCCTTAAGCCCTTTCGCTTAACTTATTTGATCGCCAGATAATTAAATCCACTTGTAGGGTTTGGCCTGGTTAAAACTTATAAGAATTCTTAAGGGGGTATCGTCAATTTCGATCTTTCGGGACGTGAATTTTATCAATAATTAATATTCGTCATATAAATAGTATTGCTATCTTACTCACCGAGAATATAGACCTATAAAAGATCACACTCTCTAATAAATCAAAATAACTAATATTAAATATACACAAATCAATACTTATTTCAGGATTAAAAGGATAATCACCATTCATAATAATCTTGGAGTGTTAATTAATTTATATAGTTAGTATAAAATTAATTACCCAAAATATCCAGTTTAATACACACAAAATGTACTAGCACAGAGAGTCGGAATAATAGACGGCGCTATTATCTATTTTTCATAACTGAGACAGGCCTACTCAAATTCTATACTACAGTCGTACCGATGGTATGCCTATTTTCATCTAAACTGTGAACATAAAACTTATATTCTGTAAAAACTTAAAATCTGATCTTCTGTGTATAAGCCGTACTCTGCACACCAGATAAAATACTATATAGAATATCAGACATCTATGCATAATATTAAAAACATAATACACATGCATTACCCATAAATATTCTCATAAAATGAAAAATTAATTTTATTAAAATAAAATTAAATACTGAAAATATAGTTATCAGTATACCAACCCCAACACATTAAACACTACGCCATCAATCGAGCCTCATTGTGAATAATAACTACATCGTCGGGCTTCATGCCCCTACTATTTTATAGGATCACAACGGCGTGGGGTTGGGGGCCAGTGCAATGTGGCTGTTGTCACGCCCCAAACACCAGGGTCACGCGAAAGCCCACCAAAACACCCATTTGAGAAAATAAGATTTACAGTTGGAACACCATCAACTATAAAATATTACAACATTTGGATTAAGATCCCCAAGTATATCTCTCATAAAAAAAAATCATGTAAACTCATACATGAATAAATATATCGCCGAAAGGCGTACAAAACTAATCTTCTAAAACAGACATCACATGTAGAAGTACATGTCCAAAACAGGAAAACTACCGCAAGCTCTCCAACACCACAAGTCTCTAGGTCAACTCCAGGTGGTCACCTGAAAATGTTTTTACAGTAAAATTCCACACCGTGAGCCGAAACCCAATAGAAAAAGACAATAAAGCTGTAAAGCAGGCTATGCAATGATACACACACGGGCTCAACCACAAGAGCCAAAAAGGATTTTTTTTTCTCAAAAATCACAAGTTTTCCATCTGAAAACCACCATTTTCATCCTTGAAACTATGCATATCATTCTAACAGATATCATGCCATAGTTAAGGAAAAGATGTAAACGCAGTAATCAGAACATGATCTTTGGTCACCCGGATCATACAATCAGAATCAAAATATTATTTTTCCACTCTGAACACACAACAAAGGAAAATAAATCAGTAAAACAATTTTCCTCCACTCGGGTCACACAGCCGAGGAGAACACAGTAAAAATGAGATCCTATGTACCGACTCTGCCATACCGACAAAGGTAACAAATATAGACTCTCGTCCATTACCCTAGCCCCATAGGCTTGATAATGATAAGTTCTATACGGAATCACGACAACGTAACTGCTCAATTTACGGGTCAAGCCCGAGGGTCCAGAGCACCCACCAACCACAACAATTTACGGGATTCAACCCGAAGGTACAGAGCACCTACTACTTAATTTACGGGAGCTGAGCCTGAGGGTACAAAGCACCCAATCACTCAATTTACGGGGATTAACCCGAAGGTAAAGAGCACCTACGCTGCGCACGTTTTTGGACTTACACCGAGGAGCAATGGAAGCGCAACTCAACCAAGCCCACTGTCACGGTACATCTATGGATAACATTTAAGAAAACCCGTAAAACAGTTTTACATCGCATGTGTATAAAAGGGATCCCATCCATCAGCATGGAGATCCACAAGCATGTAACAACATATTTTTAATAAAACTGAGACTCAACCTCAAGGGTTAGCTCCAAACCTCAACAACCATGTTTTTCATAAAAACACCTCATTTTCAAATCTCCCTTTGAAAATCACGGATCTCAACACATTCGGATCATGTATAAAACCAAGAAAGGCGTAAAACCCACTTTTACCCATAAACCAAGGTTTAAACATGTAAACAGCATTTCATGCATTTCTACCCGGTGAAAGAAAGTACAATCACATATATCACCTTTTTAACAGTAGTAGGTCTAGAATCCTACCTAAAAGAGCTAAAAACTCAACACCTCAAAATCTAACCTCGTCGAAACGAGAATCCGTCCAGATTGATGTGAAGCCCACGTCACCGACAACAAGTATCTGCTGTCCAACCGCGAAAAACCAAGCCTCGGGCCTCCCGAAAGTTAGAGAGAAGGTAGAGAAAAGGTAGAGAGAAAGGGATTTGCTTTGAAAAGATATTTTAGATCTCAAAAAGATATTTTGTTCTCTTTATAGCTTTTCATGCCCAAGGCCCACCGCTCGAGCACCCAAGCACCGCTCGTGCGGACCCCTTGCTGACATAGGCCCTGCCACACCACCGCTCGAGTGCCTAAGAACCGCTTGAGCGGACCCCACTTCGAGCCACGCTCTGCCACTACCCTGCTCAAGCACACACCCACCGCTCGAGCAGTCACATCTCGGACCAACACTCTGCCACCAGCCCGTTCGGGCGTGCTCCCCACCGCTCGAGCGGTCGTCGCTGGGAGAGAAAACTAAAAAAGGAAACCCAAACCGAACCCTTGCATGCTTAACACGTATATCACCTATACAAAACATGCTGTTCTACAACGAAAACATAATCCGTGCAACACAGAGATACATATATGGAAAGAAACGCATCAACATATATAAAGATCTCGAAAAGAGAAGGGTCCGGGTCTCACAATTCTCCCCCCTTAAGGAATTTTGCCCCCAAAATTCACAACAAGGTCACGAGGCAAACAGGTCTGGATATCTAGTACACGTCCCAGACTCAAGCTCCCATGTCACTTCTTCAACCCCACGATGAAGCCACAGAACCTTAACATAAGCAATTATCCTCCCCCACAACACCTGCTCCTTTGTGCCAAGAATTCTCACTGGATGCTCCTCATAGGTGGCATCCTCATCAACCCGCAGCTCAGCCCAATCTAACATATAAGGATCAGGCATGTATCTCCGAAGCATAGAAACGTAGAACACGTTATGCACATATGCTAACTGAGGTGGCAAAGCTAAACGATAGGCAACCTCTCCAACTCTGTCCAGGATCTCAAAAGGTTCAATAAAACACGGTGATAGCTTCCAGCTACGACCAAACCTCATCAAACCTCTACATGGTGAGACCTTCATAAACACGTGATCTTCCACAGCAAACTCCAAAGGTCACCTCCTCTGATCTGCATAACTCTTTCGACGGCTCTGAGCTGTCAAAAAACGTTAACGTATCACTGTAATCTTCTCCGTCGTCTCCCTTACCATGTCAGGGCCCAAGACTGTGGTCTCCCCCACATCTGTCTAGCACACTGGTGATCTACATGGTCTACCATACAAAACCTCATACGGTGCCTTCCCAATACTGGACTGATAGCTGTTATTGTATGCAAACTCTGCCAATGGTAGATGATCCTCCCAAGAACCTCTTAAGTCAAGGACATAAGCCCTCAGCATATCCTCTAGGATTTGTATGGTCCTCTCAGACTGACTGTCCGTCTGGGGGTGAAAAGCTATACTGAATATCAAGTTCGTCCCCAAAGCCTCCTGAAGGCTCTGCCAAAAGCTCGATGTGAAGCGCGGATCTCAGTCAGAAATAATAGACACTGGTACTTCGTGCAACCGGACTATCTCTCTGACCTACAACTGACTCAGTCTCTCCACTGAATCCTTCACACGGAGGGGGAGAAAGTGTGCAAACTTCGTCAACTTATTGACCACAACCCAAACGGCGTCGTGTCCCCTAGGTGACTGAGGAAGTCCTGACACAAAGTCCATCGTGACGTTCTCCCACTTCCATTTAGACAGTGGTAACGGCTGTAACAATCCACCTGGCTTCTGGTGCTCTGTCTTTACCTGCTGACAGGTAAGGCACTGAGAAACAAACTGAAGCATGTCCTTCTTCATTCCTGTCCAATAAAATTGACAACGTAAGTCATGGTACATCTTCGTGCCTCCAAGATGCACTGCAAGGCGAGATTGATGACACTCATATGATAGATCAGCTCGACATGACTCTGGCACAAACGACCTCCCTGCTAACCTCAGACTCAGATCTGAACCCACAACCCATCCTGTTGTATCCTCTCCACTAGCGACACGGTCCCGTATCATCTGAGCTTCCTAGTCCATCTGCTGGACCTATAGCACATGTGTTATCAACGCTGGTCGAATAACTACTGAAAATAAGGTAGTGCCCGTCACTATCTCTCCAAGACACAAATCAAAGTCCCCAACATCTCTATGCATATCCCACTCTCGTATAGCTATAGAAGCTAACGACCTATGAGATCGCCTACTAAGAGCGTCAGCCACCACAACTTCATCCACCATCGTTGGCGCAAATTCAGGTCCTTCTGCAAAAATAAGTATTTTAAGCTCTTGTGATTGGAGAAAACCTCGAAATGCTCACCATAAAGATTGTGATGCCATGTCTTTTAGGCAAAGACCACGGCTGCCAACTCCAAATCATGTGTCAGGTAGTTCTTCTCATACATCTTCAATTGTCGAGAACCATAGGCTACAACCTTTCCTTCCTGCATTAGGACATAGCCCAAACCGTCATGTGAAGCGTCACAATATACTGTATACCCCAAGCCTCGCTCTGGGATGATCAACACTGGCACGCTAGTCAACCTCGTCTTCAACTCCTGCAGTGATGACTCACAAGACTCACTCCAAACAAACACAAACCCCTTTCGTGTCAAACGCATCATCGGTGTAGCAAGTCTCGCAAAATCCTTCACAAACCGCCGATAGTACCCTGCTAAGCCCAAAAAATTGTAAATCACAAAAATGTTCTTCGGTCGCTCCCAGCCTGTTACAGCATCTGTCTTTGACGAATTTACTGATACTCCGTCCGACAACACGACGTGTCCCAAAAATCTTACCTCGGACATCCAGAACTCACACTTCTCGAACTTCGCATACAAGCGATGCTCTCTCAAAATCTGTAACACGATCCGCAGGTGATCCTTGTGTGACTCCCTAGTGGGTGAATATATCAGAATATCATCCACGAATACCACTACAAAACTGTCTAAATACTAATGAAAGATTCGGTTCATCAAACTCATGAACGTGGCAGGTGCGTTCGTCAGACCGAACGACACGACCAGAAACTCGTAGTGACCATAGCCAGTCCGAAAAGAGGTCTTTGCTATGTCCTCGTCCCTAATCCTCAACTAGTGGTACCCCGATCTCAAGTCAATCTTTGAGAAGCAGCTCGACCCCTTCAACTGATCAAATAAATCATCTATCCTTGGCATCGGATACTTATTCTTCACTATTACCTAATTCAGCTTCCGGTAGTCGATACACAAATGTAAGGATCCATCCTTCTTCTTTGAAAAAAGAGCAGGAGCTCCCCACGACGAAGTACTCGGACGTATAAACCCCCTGTCTAGCAACTCCTAAAGCTGTACCTTGAGATCACGCAACTCAGCGGGTGCAAAACGATAAGACAGTATAGATATGGGAGCTGCTCTGGGAACTAGATCAATGGAGAACTCTACTTCACGGCTCGGTGGCAACTCAAACAGATCGTCGGGAAAGACATCTGAGTAGTCGCAAACCACCAGAGGTAACTCTCCCCGAACCCAAACCTCCTCATCCAACCTGTGGGCTGAAAAGAGGAAACCCAAGTTTCCCTGGTTTCGCACAGCGCCCGGCATAGACCTCAAATCCTCATCCCAGTCTCCCATAAAGAAAAAATAATCTCCCGTCGATGTACAAATCGTTACCCTCCGTCGATCGCAATCGATGAAGGCACGATAGGTGGTCATCTAATCCATCCTTAGAATGACATCAAACGTGGTCATGTCTAGCATAACAATGTCAAACTCTAAGCAACGACCGGTGACCTCCAACACGCAGGATCTACAGATAAGACTCCACTTTACACTCCCACTAACTAGGGTCTCTACACTCATAGTACCACCCAACCAGTCCATTTCCAACCCCAAAGCAGATGCAAAAGTAGATGATAAAAATGAATGCAATGCTCCGGTGTCTATGAGAACACTGGCCTATGATCTATAGACTAGAAAAGTACCTCTGATCATGGAGGTGGTAGCAGCAGCATCAGGCACGACCGGTGCTTTGGATGAACTGGGATCTGCAAGCACATAAGCTCTGGCCTACCCACTTTGACCCTGTATTGTAGACTGTACCGATGCACCCCTTCTGTAAATCAAGATAACTGATGTCCCTAGATTGATGGAGTAACAGGTGCTCCAGTTGTGCTCCTCACGCTCCCTCCTCTGGGACAATCCCTCCTGATGTGCCCGGACTGGCCACACTCATAACATACCACTAGTCCTCTCCCCTGAGCCTGCTGCTGTGATTGTGCCTGGATAGGCGCTGCACTCCTGCACTCTATCGCACGATGCCCTGGCCGCTGGCATCTATGACAAAGTTCCCTCTGATCCGACCGTCCCGTTGAGACTACGGGATGTGCAGATACAGAAGACTGTGGCAAATACGACCCCGCCGGATGAGAACTCAGACCAGATGTCTGTCAACGCTTGTTCTCCCTATGGCCCTAAGACTATGCACGTTCCCCTCCTTGCTGACCCCGACTGTCCCTGTCTCTACGCGTCTCATTCAGAGTGTCCTCCACTTTCATGGCCATCTGTACCAAATCTGTGAAGACCTGCATCTGGAATGCAGCTACCCTATCTCTAATGGCGGGCCTCAAACCACTCTCGAACCGCTTCGCACAAAACTCATCAGTGGGCACAATTTCCTGTGCAAATCGGGACATGCTAGTAAACTCAGCCTCATACTCAATCACAGTCATCGTCCCCAGAGTCAGAAATAGAAAGTCCTTCCTCTAACGATCCCTCAAAGTCGCTGGAAAGTATTTCTCCAGTAATACCTTTGTGAATGCCTCCCAAGTGCCAGCCACTGTGGTGTTGGCGAACTTCCACCACATATGAGCACTTCCTCTCAACTGGAAGGTGGCACATATAACCCTCAGATCATCTTCCTCAATCTGAAGCGAATCCAGAATCCTGGTAACCAGCTCCAGCCACTCAGTGGCAACCGTGGGGTTGGGATCCCTGGAAATGGTAGGAGGGTCCAGACGGCGAAACTCAGGCATCGCAACCGTCGCCCTCGGCTCAGGTATTCTCTCCCTTTCCCTAGTGGCCGTAGCCAGTTGCCGGATGGAGCCGACCATCTCACGCAACAAATCTCCCTCGCCAACCGGTCGTTGGGGTGCATTAGCATCCCCAACATTTGGGACTGGAATGTTCATTCGGCCAGAACCACGGCCATGGCCTCGACCTCGGCCTCGTCCTCCCCGCGTGGACATAATTCTATACGAAAGCAATATAGCAGGATAAGCATTCCTACAACATGTTATTGCTAACGTAAAGACAGATCACATATAAGCATGCTTACACATAGCCACATAGATCATGCCATCACATATCTCACATACCGAGGAGGACCAACAAGAAAGACTCGTCCATCTGAACAACTTACTCAGATTCCTAGCTAAAAATCACGTCCGCGAAACGCATCTCTAACTTGGTTCCCAAGTTGTCAATCTAAACGCCCAAAGGCAAGACTAATCAATCCTATGGTCCAACCTCCATACCCACGTATACATCACAAGCTATCATACTATATTAGGAAAACACTGTAACACATGCAATCAAGCACTCATACATCCTCACAAGGTGATGTACCCTCTTTCTCATGGCTCATAGGTATTCGAACCCAGAACTCTGATACCAAGTTGTCACGTCCCAAACACTAGGGTCACGCGAAAGCCCACCAAAACACCCATTTGAGAAAATAAGATTTGTAGTTGGAACACCATCAACTATAAAATATTACAACATTTAGATAAAGATTCCCAAGTTTATCTCTCATAAACAAAAATCATGCAAACTCATACATGAATAAATATATCGCCGAAAGGCGTACAAAACCAGCCTTCTGAAACAGGCAGCACATGTATAAGTACATGTCCAAAATAGGAAAACTACCGCAAGCTCTCCAACACCACAAGTCTCTAGGTCAACTCCACATTGTCACCTGAAAATGTTTTTATAGCAAAATTCCACACCGTGAGCCGAAGCCCAATAAGAAAAGACAATAAAGCTGTAAAGTAAGCTATGCAATTATACACACACGGGCTCAACCGCATGAGCCAAAAAGGGTTTTTTTTTTCTCAAAAATCACAAGTTTTCCATCTGAAAACTACCATTTTCATCCTTGGAACTATGCATATCATCCTAACAAATATCATAGCACAGTTAAGGGAAAGCTGTAAACGCAGTAATCAGAACATGATCTTTGTTCACCCAAATCATACAAGAAGAATCAAAATATTATTTTTGCACTCGAAACACACAATCGAGAAAAATAAATTTGTAAAATAGTTTTCCTCCACTCAGGTCACACAGCCGAGAAGAACACAGTAAACAAATGAGATCCTATGTACCGACTCTTCCACACCGACAAAGGTAACAACTATAGACTCTCGTCCATTACCTTAGGCCTACAGGCTTGATAATGACAAGTTCTATACGGAGTCACGACAACGTAACTGCTCAATTTACGGGTTAAGCCCGAGGGTCCAGAGCACCCACCAACCACTCAATTTATGGGATTCAAACCAAAGGTACAGAGCACCTACTGCTTAATTTACGAGACCCGAGCCCAAGAGTACAAAGTACCCAATCACTCAATTTACGGGGACTAACCCAAAGGTACAGAGCACCTACGCTGCGCACGTTTCTAGACTTACACCGATGAGCAATGGAAGCCCAACTCAATCAAACCCACTGTCACGTTACATCTATGGATAACATTTAAGAAAACCCGTAAAACAGTTTTACATCGCATGTATATAAAAGGTATCCCATCCATCAGCATGGAGATCTACAAGCATGTAACAACATATTTTTAATAAAACTGCGACTCAACCCCAAGGGTTAGCTCCAAACCTCCACAACCATGTTTTTCATAAAAACACCTCATTTTCAAATCTCCCTTTGAAAACTACGGATCTCAACACATCCGGATCATGTATAAAACCAAGAAAGGCATAAAACCCACTTTTACCCATAAACCAAGGTTTAAACATGTAAACAGCATTTCTTGCATTTTTACCTGGTGAAAGCAAGTATAATTACATATATTACCCTTTTAACAGTAGTAGGTCTAGAATCCTACCTCAAAGAGCTAAAAGCTCAACACCTCAAAATCCAACCTCGTCGGAACGAGAATCCGTCTGGATGGATGTGAAGCCCACGTCGCCGACAACAAGGATTTGTTGTCCAACCGCGAAAATCCATGCCCCGGGCCTTCCAAAAGTTAAAGATAAGGTAGAGAAAAGATAGAGAGAAAGAGATTTTCTTTGAAAACATATTTTAGATCTCAAAAAGATATTTTGTTCTCTTTATAGCTTTTCGCGCCCATGACTCACCGCTCGAGCGGACCCCTTGCCGACATAGACCCTGCCACACCACCGCTCGAGCGCCTAAGAACCGCTCGAGCAGACCCCACTCCGAGCCACGCTCTGCCACTACCCCGCTCGAGCGGTCACATCTCGGACCAACACTCTGCCACCAGCCCGCTCGAGCGAGCTCCTCACCGCTCGAGCGGTCGTCGCTGGGAGAGAAAACTGAAAAAGAAAACCAAAATCGAACCCCCACATTCTTAACACGTATAGCACCTATACAAAGCATGCTGTTCTACAGTGGAAACATAATCCATGCAACACAGAGATACATATATGGAAAGAAACAAATCAACATATATAAAGATCTCGAAAATAGATGAGTTCGGGTCTCACAGCTATTCCGATTACGAACGAGACCAATGTAATTCTAGCTGTACTAGATATCCCACGTTAAGATCCGTGATGCCTTACCCGTGTCAGCTCAAAGTCTAAGGTACGCGATTTAGAATGCTAGCAGCAAACCTATGGTGCCCAACAACTTTCCATCGTAATCATTTTTCATAATCTTGGGAATTTATCCCAAACTATGTCTCAAAAATCAGTACACCAAGGATGCACAAGACTAAGAACCAAAGGAGTGATAACTCCAAAGACACACCTAAAGCCCATGACAATACAATGATACTTGACTCGTACAAGATGAAACCCAACATTCTTCGGATGCAACATGGCAATACTTGTGGTACTACAACATATATTCCAAAGTACAACTAATATTAGCATGACAAGAAACAAAACATGGCAAATTGTACAACCCAACATAACATAAGGTACAAGCCTTTAAAACACAACGTACAACAATTTAAAGCATAGGGTACAACTTTCTAAACATGGTTATAATCTCATGGCATGGTCATGTTTTATCATATAATTACACTAAATCATTGTTCACCTAATTTAAATCAAACAAAACATGTAAATCATTGCAAACATCAAAATCATGCTTTAGCAAACACTTAGCACATCACTAGCCAACTTCCAACTACTTATTTATAAACTACAACAACTGTTTGAGATAATTAGACTTGGACATAGATTCTAGTTTTTTTTTTCACAATTTAGATAAAAATATTTTTTACAACTTTTATGAAGAACATTAAGGCTCAATCCTAAGGCAACTAGGTGAGTTGGCCCTCGCATGTAAAAACGATTCAACAACACTTAAAAATTTTACCGAAAAAAAGTCTCTGTTGGTCTCAATTTTGGGGCATCAAAACAAGTTCTATCAAGCTCAATTTTGGATATATTTTAGTTCAATATGTCCTCTACAAATATAATGAAGAGTGCTTAGGGTAGTTCTTAAGAAAATATTGAAGAAATAACTTGATTAATAAAATGTGTTTAGAAGGCGTCAAAATATTCAGCGGACGTTAGTTTTTAATGGAGAGTACAGAGAGTTTAAAAATCATTTGGGGGACAATACAGAGGCTTTCGAACCTAATGTTTGGATAGAAACAAGATTGAAATGTCTCTGACATTTTTCATGAAGACCACTTTTGAATAAGATCATTAAAAAAAGGAGTTTTGAACCACACAAAAATATGTGACAGGGAGTTCTTTTAATCACTGAATATGAACAGAGAGTTTCAGAGGTGATTTAACCATTCAAAACTCAACACAAGAGGCTCATTGTCGGTGGGTATCTAGATAAGCATGTTTTGTACAACTTTCATGAAGACACCTAAGCTTGGTTCACATTTTAAAATATGGTTTTTGGCTCTCCAACACAGACTGGTTTGAAAACGACATGTTTTGGTAGAAAGGCTATATCTCGAGTTCTATTCATTCAAATGAGTTCAAACAAATTTTAATGAAACCTAACGTCCAAATCTAGGTCTAGACATAAAGCACACTCTCAGAACATATACCTAGAATTAGTTATAAATTTTCAAAAATAAGGAACAGAGAGCTAAAAATCTCAAATCTCAGGTTATTTTATGCTCTAGCCTGTTGCATGTCAAGTTTTTAGTCCATCTTCTTTGCATACATGATTTGTACACTCATATTTCAAAACTTCAGAACTTATAAAAGTCATGAAACTCAAAGATAACAACATGCAAACACATAGCAAGCCATAAAAATTCTGAATAGTCCCTAATCTCTACTACGACGCTTTTTTAGTTCATGATTTGTTTCTTTTTCTTGAGTTTATTTTTAGAGATGGATTGAGAAGAGCTTGGGATGAGAGAATTTAGAGAGTTTAGAGATTTTCCAACCTTGTTGAGTGATCTAAGGGTGGAAGGTTGATAAGGACTTAGCATTGAGTCTTTTTGGTCTCCTAAGACCTCCTATGTTCCTTCCTTCTCTTTCTCCTTCTCCTTCTTCTTTCTTCTTCATCTTCTTCTTCTTTCCTTGGAGAACTTTTAAACTTATAACTTCAAGCCTATCTCTCACTCTCTAACCGAAAATGAAGTGGAAGAAATGAAGAGACCAAGGTGTGTTTATATAGACAAAGAATTAGTGGACCTCATTATAGTAGTATAAGACATTTTGAATTTCTTTTAATTTCGATTGTTTGCATAGGGTGTCTTGCTGTTTAAGAAATTTTGCATCAGAAATTTCAGAGGGTTTTCAGCTGGGGGATGTTTGGGTGGCTCGGGATTTTGAATTTTCCTTTAATTGCTTGTTTGATGGTATTTTGGCACTACAATGACCAAAAAAATATTTTTTAATATTAATTTGATGTATTTTTTTGTCTTCTTACCTACTAAAATGAATTATTATTATTTATTATTATTATTATTATTATTGTTGTTGTTGTTGTTGTTTTTGTTGCTATTATTATTATTATTGTTATTGTTATTATAGTTTATTAAAATTTTAACAATAATTAATTAATTAAGTATAGGCAATTAAGCCACTTTAAGCTATTTTGACTAGATTTGTCATTTTGACTTTATTAGGTGTGTAAGAGTTTTAATGATTATTTATTTACTTTTATTGGTATAAAATAATATATTATTATTAATATTACTTGTTTGAATATTTCTAGGACATAATGAGGTTTAATTTGTACATTTTTTTCTTAATTTGACCTTAAAAAGTAAAAAGAGATTTTTTTGGCACATTCTCCTAGGCAAACTTGCCACTAAGGGGTATTTTGGTCTTTTTATTGTTATTTTATTTTTTTCTTTTTATTTTAATTTAAATCTTTAATTTAGAATGTCCAAGTGTCAAATTTTGAATTTTTAAGACTCTTTGGTTCTTTAGATGCAAAATGATCATTTTATCCTTTTTATGAGAATTTCTAGTTTTTAGATTAATATTTCATGATAATTAATTAATTTTAGTATGCTGAGGGTTTTCTCTAGATGTTACTGTTTTGCCTCTCAAGTGTTAGGTCTTCTAGAGTTTTAGTTTGAATTAGAGTTTTTGATCGAGTAAGGGTTCCTAACCTTTTGACGACATAAGATCTCATGGGTTTACCTTCACTAATACTAGGGTTTAGAACTTAGTCCTTAGAGTTAATTTGACTTAAATTATGAAAATCATGACTTGATACCAGTGTATGATGAAAAATGACATTGCAATGTGATTAAGACCAAGCTTTGAAGAATTATACTTTATGCTTTGAAGAGTTGTACCACATGCTTTGAATAATTGTACACTATGCTATGTCTAGTTGTACATCTTGCCATGCCTAGTTGTTTATCCTGCTATGGTTAGTTGTACTCCGGGCTATGAGTTGTCATACTATGAGCATTATTATATTGCACTTGAGGAATCTTGGGGTTCATCATTGTACGATTAATACAGTTGTTTTGTCATTGGTGTTGAGAGTGTCATTAGAGTCTATCACCCTTTGATTCTGGATTTAAGACGTCCCTAGTGTGCTGAATTTTATGAAATATTTTGGGATGAATTTCTCGTGAACACCCTGGGTGCGTCCCCGATGTGTGGATATTGATTATGATGGAAAACTCTTGAAGGCACCATGGGATCGTCTCTAGCTTTCTGATACTTGTACTTTAGACTTTAGGTTAACACTGGCGAAGGCATCAGGAGTCTTAAGGTGGGCCACTCAGTATTAAGTCCATAGGGCAACTAAAATAAGTCCCTGAGGCGACGACAATACATCCTCAAAATGGTACTAGGCCCAATGCCATTGTGATTAAATAAAACAGTTGTACTGCGTTACTAGGCAATGAGGTTATTATTCACAACGAGACGCAAATGATGGCTTTAGTGATCACATTGTTCAAAAAGTCTAACTCTTGGAATTCCCAGCATGGAGTTCATGTTTTTGTTCTTGGAGTATGGTCAGGTTGGGCACTTGCATTGTAATTGTCATTACATTCCACGCATGATTAATTATTTTGTGTTTACCGACTTACTACACTTATATCTTTCAAATTTGCTAGTCTCCTTGAAATATAAATGCATTAAGTGTTGTATAGAATGTGCTCTGGTGATTTTGTGCCGTGAGTTTGGTTAGTGGGTTTGGAGATTTTTCTTCTGTGTTCAGTTCACGGTTTCGTACCACAGGTGAAAAAGAGGAGGACCCTACAAAGAGTAATTCATAGACCAAGGTGAGTTCTAGGAACAACAAGACCCCGACGTGGCCTAAATGAGATGACCCGCTGTTCTTGATCTTTCGTTACAGTTCTAGAATGTTCTCTTTTGTAATTTTGTAATCACTTTTGTGAATCTGTAATATTTATGTATTTTACGAGCATTTCAAGATATAAATGATGTAATAGTATAATGAATATCTATGAATGAATCGTCAGTGTAACCCTCATTTTGTACTTATGTATGTCTTAACATACCCAGAAGCCGGGGCGTCACAAGAAGTACACCCCTCCGGATGTAACAACGAATCTTGAGGTTCTTCTTCGTGATCGAGAAACTCATCTCTAGGTCACAAATCTTTCGATGAGATGATTTTATTTTTCATACTTTCTCATAGAAATGTATTATTTCCTATAAATTTTGCTGAATTATTTAACATATCATGAAATCTCAATGAACTTGTTTATGCCTGTCGGATATGAGTTTGAGGAATGCTGATGAATTAAGATGACCATTTCAATGATTGAACTTATTGTGTTGATTTTGTTAATATGAACATGTGTTGAATATGGACGAAGTTTGTCAAATAAACTTTTTGAATGCGTTTTAATTGGTTTCATGGAACTATATCAAATGTTAGAAACTTTTAGTGAAAGATGAGCTGAGTTTTGAATTTGAACGTGGATTTGAATGTCTTTCAGACAAATTTACTATCAACGATTAAACGTATGGAGGCGTATCATGTTTGGAAATGTTTCAAAATTTTAGATTTTGAAAATTTGGAAATTACGTATTGGTTTAATGCAGGCTAGATAACTAGAATGAGTTGCATTTGAATTTATGTTTGAAATATGTAGGAGTATTGGAGAAATGATTTAATTTTGATTTTAAGAGTTTATGAGGACGTGTTTTAAATTGGAAGTTTTGATGATGATCGGAGAAAATTGGTTTATTAGGATTGTACATGTTTCTATTTTGATTGTGGTATTGCATGTTCTAGTTTTGAATGTCTTGCGTTGGCTTTGTTATTGTGTATTTCATCCATTTCCTAATTTGTGCGTGTGTGTGTGTCTCTCTCTCTCTCTTTCTCTCTCTCTCTTTTGCTTTTGTCATGATTGTTATTTTACATGCCTCTAGCTTTTTGTTGTTTTAAATCCCGCATTATGGGTTTTGTTTTGCCCATATCTATCTTATTCCTGATTCATTGTTTTGCTTTTTGTGTTTTAAGGTGCTTTTTGTATTGGTGGTTTCGATGGATCTTTTGACGTCTCAGAGTGGTACGTTACTCTTCCTCAAAGAAGCCATGAGATCGTGGATGGGCATGATTCACTCGATTCATCACCACAGTGGAGGAGACTAGCAACGACCAGGTTCAACTCACCGCACTGGCCGAGAGGTGGTGAGATGTCACCAACACCTTCCACTTTTTGACATTCGAGGCGAATCTTATGTCATTGGACATTGCTCTTATCACCGAGATTTGGGTAGGCAGTGACCCAATCACCTTTGACCCAAACATCTATCAGAGCGAGGAGGCTCTTGTTTACTTTCTCGGTCAGGTGCCCCCAACTATCGATAAGGGGAGCATCCAATACTCTTGGCTTTAGCAGTCCTTCTGTCACTTTATCTGCATTGAGACCCGCCACTTAGAGTGGGTGGCTTGCGTCTTACTTCTCTAGATATTCGGGATATCCCTATTCCCAAACTTAGAGAAATGGCTACACCTCCACTATCTCGCCACGATGGTGATGGTGGATGAGATCAGAACATATGACTTGGGAGGAGCTGTCTTGGCCACTCTCTATAGCTACATGAGCACTATCACCCGCATGTCCGAGTGGAGCACCGACGGGTACTAGAGGATTTGGAAGGTATATCATTTTTCCTTTCTTTTTGCCCCTTGTTTCAGTTCTGGATTTCTCTTCATATCTGACGTATGGAGATTCTTCTTTATTTTCTATAGCTCTAAGCCTATGAGTTCTAAACTAACTGGAAAAATAGTCCAAAATAATGAAGAAAATTAGAGGCAAAACAGCCACAAAATAGCAAGCAAATAGTAGCGATTTTCAACGGCGGCGGTGGGCTATTTTTTGAGCTTTTTCGAGACTATTTTCAAAGCATTCTTCAAGGCAACATGTTGTTGGATATCATTGCTAAAAACATGAGGAAACGGGAACTAAAACGACCACGGGAAAGGCCAAAACAAGCGGCGGGAACAGGGGCAGCGCTGGGTGTGCGGCGGTGCTGTTTGGGAGGTCATCGAACACGATTTTTTGAGCTGTTTTTGAATCAAAATTTTTATAAAAAAATTATATTTTTTATAAGCTATTTTTTTAGAAAAAACAAGGTCGAGAACGGAACTCAAACGAAGCAACAAAAGCCGCCTGAAGTAGTGGCATGCAGCGGCGCTGGTGGGTTGGCGCTGGTGGCTGATGTTTAGGTCTCTCGGGGCTATTTTTTTTATATGTAATGATCTAGATAGTGTTGTATTTGTATAACACTACATATCGAGGAATCCTTATACAACTTGAATGCCGGAAGCTGATTCAGATAAGGATTAAAAGATTTTGAGTTTATCTTCGAACAGGAAATAGAGTTTTTGTTTGATCATAAAATCAGAATATTTAGATATCTTGTATTTATATTTATTTAAATTACGTGGATGATGTATATCTATTTTATTTGTTCCTATTAATTTAATTAATTCAAAAAATTTAATTTTAATAAATATTTTATAATAGAAAATAAAATAAAATTTTTTTGATTAAAAGTTTTTTAATTAAATAGAGAAGTTTTAAATATTTTTATTTTTTTACAAAATAACACGTTTAAAATAATTTTTTTTAATCCGATATCTTAGAAAAACGTAGAAATTAATTCTGAATTTTGGATTAATTAAATGAAAAAATATTTAATTTTAATAAATTATTTTTTTCAAAAAATGTGTAACATAAAAATAAAATATTTGAATGCCCTTAATCGATACCTTAACTATAAAGTAAAAGAAAAACTATGCATTCATCGAATTTTATTTGTTACGCATTAAAACACGAAAAGATGATTTGATAAATCGGAATCTTTTGGATCGTGTACACGGAATGTTTTAGAATCTTTCGGATAGTGTGGTTTTTGAAATTAATAAATTTTATTTAATTAAATGAATTTTTATAACCCTTAAAAATATTTTTAAAAAACTAAGTGAGAGAGAAAATTTATTTACAGATAAATCCCGCAATCTCCATCACTAGTTCGTAGGTGATCTAATTAATTCTGCGTGTTGGAAGTAAGGCCTTTCTCTCCATCGGATATGATTAATTGCGGTATCACTAGTACGAACCTTCTTAATGGATAATTCTGAATAATTGTTAGTATGGATCACTTCTCAATCTGAAGAGTATATTGCGAAGCAATTGATTTGAAATTAGGTGGTGGTTAACACTTAACTGTAAAAAATAGTATCCTCTCAATCTGAGTCATTGCTATTATTTACTGAACCAAAGCTATGTCAGTCATTTAATTTTACTTAGCATGGCCTGTTGCCTAAATGGTAAAATTAATAAAAATTGACCTGTCTAAACAAATGATGGACAGTAGATGTCCTCTCATCGAGGCATGCTATTCACAGGGTACCAGACTGCTGGTGAATTTTTTTTTTAACTGGTAGAGAGGAAACCAAATTTAAAATAAATTTAAAATTTTGCTCGTCATAATTAACGATTATTTTAATTATATAATTATCATAATTAAAATTACTTTCAATCCACTCGCGATCATACTCAAAGCAAACAAACTAACAGGACTAAACAATGTAAACTGGAAAAGAAATTTGAGCAGAAAACCCAGGCTTATTTGAAGTGACAGAAAGCTGATCAGATGGCCCACTATTACATTTTGGCTTCTATGTTAATTGTATTACAACATCAGCATTAGTCTATACCCAGTGCCAATGACATGATTATGAACCTCAAAGAAACATTTACGGATTAAAATCGTGCTGCTAGGCAGGTGGCCATGAAGTCTTTAATAAATACAAGCATGGCTGAAGGCATCCTAGTTAGGGGTCATGTTCGGAAGATGATCAGTCTTCTAAATAAACCTAAGATCTTAGGAGCCGAGATTGACTGGGAAACTCAGGTCGATATCATGTACCAGTCACTGCCTCATATCTTTAAGCAGTTCTGCCTGAATTATTCCATGAATAAGCTTAGCTTTTCATTAACAGAATTTCTTAAAGAACTCCAAGCAGCTGAGAGTGTTCTTAGGTAGCCAGGTTCTGTGCATTTAGCTGAAAAAGGTTCTTCCTCTCAGCCAAAAAATAAGAAGAAAAAAAAAGTTCAGAAAGAAGGAAGCATAGGTTCAAAAGCAGCTAAGAGCCCAAAAGCTAGTGTGAAGAAGCCGAGAGGCAAGTGTTGTCACTGTAACCAGTTTGAGCATTAGAAAAAGTAGTGTCTGATTTTTCTCAGTATGAAAAACAAACCAAGTAATTTCTGTTCACTAGTGGTTGAAACATATTTAGCGGTGTTATCTACCGGTACCTAGTGTGTTTATTATGGGTACTACTAATCATGTCTACAATTTTTTGCAGGGGTTCCAAGAAACCAAACAGTTTAGTGATAAAGAAATATACTTACATATGGGCAATAATACTAGGGAGGTAGCAGTTTCAGTAGGAGATGTCACTCTCAGTTTTAGTATAGATAAGATTTTACTTCTAAAAGATTGTCTTTATGTACCTTCTATTAGAAAAAATTTAATTTCGGTTTCAAATTTAATAAAGGATAAATATTCGGTTCATTTTAATGACTCTATGGTTATTAAGAAAAAAAAATATTTTATTTATTTTGGTACATTGGTGGATATATTATATCTACTATCTCTCCTATACTGCAACTAATTGAATTTAATAACACATCTAATTCTCTATCTAAGAGAAAGTTTTCTTCTTTAATGAATTAAACGTTTTTTTGGCACTTACGCTTGAGTCATATTAATCTAAAAAGAATAAATAGACTGGTAGAAGATGGACCTGTTAGTTCATTGAAAGTGGAGGCACTTTTAGTTTGTGAATCCAACTTAGAAGGTAAGATGATTAAGAGGCCATTTTAGACCAAAGGCTATAGAGCAAAAGAACCGTTAGAACTAGTTCACTCTGATGTGCATGGTCCTATAACTATCTGGAATAGAGGTGGCTTTGAGTACTTTATCAGTTTCATTGACGACTACTCAAGGTATGGATACATTTACTAGATGTACCATAAGTTTGAATGGTTTGAGAAATTCAAGGAATTCAAGACAGAGGCGGAGAAGCGTCTGGGTAAAAGTATCAAATCACTACGATCCAGCCATGGTGTGGAGTACTTCTTTGGAGAGTTTAAGGACTACCTATCTTCAAAAGGGATTATATCCCAGTTGACTGCACCAAACACTCCACAACAGAATAGTGTAATAGAAAGAAATAATAAGACTCTTGTGGAGATGGTAAGGTCATTGATGAGTTATTCAGGATTACCCAATTTATTTTGGGGACTTGCATTAGAGACGACGACTTATATTCTGAACTTGGTACCTTCTAAATCAGTACTTTCTACACCCACAGAATTGTAGACCAGGCGAAAGCCTAGTCTAAGACATATTCAGATTTGGGGATGTCCAATACATGTGCTGAAAGGGAACGCGTGTAAGTTCGAACTGAGGATAAAAGTCTGTTTCTTTGTTGGGTATCCTAAGGGAACGAAGAGTGGTTTATTTTATAATCCTAAGGATCAGAAGGTCATTGTTAGCACCAATGTCCAATTCTTGGAAGATGATTATATTATGGATCACAGGCCCAAAAGTAAAATTGTACTGGAAGAATTGAGAGAAAATATAAGTAGAATGGTAGAGGAACCACAAGTCACTGATATTCCATTTCCTTGTCGTAGTAGAAAGATTATTGGGACAGGGACAGATCCTGATCAGGGTGTTATTATTAACATACTTGACGAGCATGTGGGTAATGGTGCACAAGGTTCAGATTTTGTACAATGTGTTACTGCTAGTACATAGATACAGGTAGTGCCTCATCGTAGTGAGAGGGTTGTTCTTCAACTCGATCGGTATATGTTCTTGGGAGAGTCCTTTGACAAAATTCTAATAGAACTAGATACCGAACCCTGTAACTACAATGAAGCATTCTAGGACAAAGATGCAGATCTTTGGTAAAAGGCTATGAATTCAGAGATAAAATCTATGTATTCTAATCAGGTTTGGGAACTTGTAGAACCACCTGAAGGAATAAAATTCATCGGATGCAAGTGGATCTATAAGAGAAAGAGAAGAGCAGATAGAAAGGTTAAAACCTTCAAAGCTTGGCTTGTTGCAAAAGGGTTCACGTAGAAAGAAGGGATCGATTATGAAGAAACCTTTTCGCCGGTAGCCATGCTTAAGTCTATCCAGATTCTCTTATCTATTACAGCTCATATCGATTATGAAATTTGAAAAATGGATGTCAAGACATCTTTTCTTAATGAAAGTCTTGACGAATGTATCTATATGGTACAACTAGATGATTTCATATCAAAGGACAAGGAGCACATGTTGTGCAAGCTTAAGAGATCCATTTATGGACTCAAGCAGGCATCGAGATCTTAGAATACTTGGTTTTATCAAGCCATAATGTCTTATAATTTTGATCAAAGTCCAAATGAGTCCTGTGTGTACAAGAAGTGTAACGGAAGCGTGGTGGTCTTTCTAGTACTTTATGTAGATGATATCTTGCTTATCGAAAACAATGTGGGGGTGTTATCTTTGGTGAAAGTATGATTATTTGGACAGTTCAATATAAAGGATATGGGAGAAGCTAGTCACATCCTTGAGATCAAGCTTTTACGAGATCGAAAACAAAGGATGCTAGGCTTATCACAAGCAAAGTATATTGATGATATCCTTGCTCGTTTTAGCATGCAAGATTCTAAGAAAGGATTTCTCCCTTTCAGGCATAAAATCACTCTATCCAATGATCAGTGTCCTATAACACCCGATGAGATAGAGAAGATGAAGGAGATTTCTTATGCTTCGGCATTAGGAATCCTAATGTAAGCTATGCTTTGTACTAGACTCGACATCTGCTTTGCCGTTGGCATGATCAACAGATATCAGTCTAACCCATGATAAGAGCATTGGACTACGGTAAAGATTATATAATTAAGTACCGAAAAAAGACTAAGGATTATATATTGGTTTACTAGGCAGATAGTTTAGTACCTTTAGGGTACACAGACTCAGATATCTAGTCAGACAAAGATTCTCGTAAGTATACCTCAGGATATGTGCTTACCTTGGGAGGTGGAGCTATAAGTTGGAGAAGTATCAAGTAGTCCTGTATTGCTGATTCCACCATGGAGGCCATGTACGTGGTTGCTTCTGAAGCAGCCAAGGAGGCCGTATGGCTCAGGAACTTCTTGTTGGATCTAAATGGGGTACCTTTAGTTCAGTCAGCTATTACACTTTATTGTGACAATAGAGGAGCGGTTGCAAACTCGAAGGAGCCAAGAGTCCACAAGAAAGGAAAGCGTATTAAGCGTAAGTATCACCTGATACGAGAAATTGTACAGAGGGTGATGTTGTTGTGACCAAGATTGCATCAGGAGACTGTTGGAGGAAAAACTACCAATATCATTATTTTTGCAAATGATTTTTGGTAAAAAATTAACTAGATAGTTAAATGCCAAAATGGGCTCCAGTTAAAACTTTTGACGTCAAACGATCAAAATAAAAACCCATGCAACTAAAGTTAATTTAGAAGAATACCTTTAACCGGTCAAATCTTCAACTACGTTTTTGATTCCGAGTTGAAACTCCCGTCAGACCATCTACTGTATTTCCTTATGCAATTCTCGAATATAGTGTGGGCTATAATCTATCGAGAACTCGTATTGGCAAAACCTAGGCATCTTTAGTCTTGAGGACAAGTTATAAAATTGGTTCAGCTTACCTGTATATTTATAAGGCTACAATAGGGACCTGTGGAATAATTATGAGTCAGACTTTTAGTAGAACACAGATACGTATTAGCGTTTTTGTAATTAAGCAAACCTCATAGCGGTATATGCAATTATGAAAACCTAGTAGCAGTTTCTACAATTTCTATAAAACACTAAATTAGAGTTCACACCACTAAAGAACTATAATTGCACTCTGACCTATAACTTCAAGACCATCTTGCATTGAGCTCCTGTTATTAAATGCTTAGCATTTCTCCCTACGTTAAGATTCCCGATACTCGTTAATTAAATTTAAATACTGACAATTTAATTTAATCGGCATCTTGAAATTCCTTAAACTATTTCGCTTAACATATTTAACCGTTGGATAATCAAATTCACCTGTAGGGTTTGGCCCAGTCAAAACTTATAAGCTTCCTTAAGGGGGTATCGTCAATCCCGATCTTTCGGGATATGAATTTCTTCAATAATTAATATTCACTATATAAATAATACCGCTATCTAATTCACCAGAAATATAGACTCATATAAGATCGAACCCTCTAATAAATCAAAACAATGAATATTAAATATACGCAAATCAATAATTATTTTATGATTAAGAACATAAGCACTGTTCATAATAATTTTGGGGTGTGAATTAATTTATATAGTCAGTATAAAATTAATTATCCCAATCTATCCCGTTCAACACACACAAAGTGTACTAGCACAATGAGTTGGAACAATAGACGATGCTATTATCTATTTCCCGTAACCAAGACAGGCCTACTAAAACTCTGTATTACAGTTGTACCGATGGTATATTCATTTTCATCTAAACTATGAACATAAAATTTATATTCTGCAAGAACCTAAAATCTGATCTTTTGTGTACAAGCCGTACTCTAAACACCAAATTAAATACTATACAGAATAAAGAACATCTATGCATAACATTAAAGAAATGATACACATACATTACTCATAAAGATTATCACAAAATAGAAAATTAATTTTATTAAAATAAAATTAAATACTAAAAACATGACTTTTAGTATACCAATCCTAACAATCTCCCACTTTTACTCAAAACCATATTACCATACATCTAACTCTCATGCCCTCTACATGACTATCAAAAGTCTTAGCAAGTAAGCTTTTTGTAAAAAGATGTGCAAGGTTGTCTTCTGATGCAATCTTGGTACAGCAGCATCACCTCTCTCTACAATTTCTCGTATCAGGTGATACTGACGCCCAATGCGCTTTCCTTTCTAGTGGACCCTTTGCTCCTTCGAGTTTGCAACCACTCCGCTATTGTCACAATAAAGTGTAATAGCCGATTGAAATGAAGGGACCACCTCTAGATCCAACAGGAAGTTCTTGAACCAAACGACCTCCTTGGCTGCTTCAGAAGCTGCCACGTACTCGGCCTCCATGGTGAAATCAACAATCCATGACTGCTTGATACTCCTCCAACTTATAACTGCACCTCCTAAGGTAAACACATATCCTGAGGTAGACTAACGGGAATTCTTGTCAGACTGAGAATCTAAGTCTGTGTACTCCAAAGGTACGAAACTATCTTCCTGAAAAACTTGCATGTAATTCTTAATCCTTTTCAGGTACTTAATTATATTTTTTACCACAGTCTAATACTCTTGCCCTGGGTTAGATTGATATCTGCTAACTATGCCAATGAAAAAATAAATGTCAGGTCTAGTGCAAAGCATAGCGTATATGAGGCTTCCAATTGCCGAAGCAAAAGGAACCGCCTTCATCTTTTCTATCTCATCAGGTGTCTTAGGACATTGATCCTTGAATATAGTGATTTCATACCTAAAAGGGAAAAATCCTTTCTTGGAATCTTACATGTTAAAATGAGTAAGGATATCATCGATATACTTTTCTTGTCATAAGCCCAACATCCTTTGTTTTCGATTTCGCACAAACTTGATCTCAAGGATGTGGCTGGCTTCCTCCAAGTCCTTCATATTGAACTGTCCAGATAATTATAATTTAATCATAGATAATGCCCACACATCGTTTTCGATGAGCAAGATATAGTCTATATAAAGTATTTGGAAAATCACCACGCTTCCATCATGCTTCTTATACACACAAGACCCATCCAGACTTTGATCAAAATCATAAGACTTTATGGCTTGATTAAACCGAGTGTTCTAAGACCTTGATGCCTGCTTAAGTCAATAAATGGATCTGTTAAATTTACATAACATGTATTCTTGGCCCTTAGCAATGAATTCGTCTAGTTGTATCATATAAATACACTCGTCTAGACTTCTGTTACAGAAAGCTATCTTGACATCCATTTATCAGATTTCGTAATCGAAATGAGCAACAATGGATAAGAGAATCCGGATAGACTTAAGCATGGCTACCGACGAAAATATTTTCTCACAATCGATCCCTTCTTTCTGAGTGAATCCTTTAACAACTAGCCTAGCTTTGAAGGTTTCAACCTTTCCATCTGCTCCTCTCTTCCTCTTGTATATCCACTTGCATCCAATGAGTTTTATTCTTTTAGGTGATTTTACAAATTTTTAGACCTAATTAGAATACATAGATTTCATTTCTGAATTCATAACCCTTTGCCAAAGATCTATGTCTTTGTCCTGAAGTACTTCATTGTAGTTATAAGACTCGGTATCCAGTTCTACTGGGATCTTGTCAAAAGCCTCTCCCAAGAACATATACTAATCAGGTTGATGAACAACCCTCCAACTACGACGAGGCTCTACCTGTGTTTGAGTACTAGCAGTAACATGCTATGCAGAATCTGAACCTTGTACATCAGCACCATGTTCTTAATTTGCACCTGTCCCGATAATCCTCCCACTACGACGAGGCAATGGGATATCAGTGACTTGTGGTTCTTCTTCCGTTCTACTGGTATTTTCTCTCAGTTCTTCCATAATAATTTTGCTGTTGGGCCTGTGATCAATAATATAATCATCTTCTAAGAATCGGGCATTAGTTCTAACAATGACCTTCTGATCCTTATGATTATAAAATAGATCACCCTTCGTTCCCTTGGGATACCCTACAAAGAAATAGACTTCTGTCCTCGGTTCTAACTTACCCGCTTTCCCTTTCAGTACATGTGCTGGACACCTTAAAATTCGAATGTGTTTCAGACTAGGCTTACGTCCGATCCACAATTCTGTGGGAGTAGAAGGTATTTACGTAAAAGGTATCAAGTTTAGAATGTAAGTCGATGTTTCTAAAATGAGTCCCTAAAACTAATCGGGTAATCCTGAATAACTTATCATGGACCTCACCATCTCTATGAGAGTCGTATTCCTTCTTTCTGCTACGCTATTATGTTATGAAGTGCCAGGTGCAGTCAACTGAGATATAATCCCTTCTAATGACAGGTAATCCCTAAACTCTCCAAAAAGGTATTTTCTACCACGATCGGATAGTAGAGATTTGATATTTTTACCTAGATACTTCTCCACCTCCGTTTTAAATTTTTTAAAGTATTCAGACTTACGGTGCATCAGGTAAATATATCCATACCTTGAGTAGTCATTAATGAAACTGACGAAGTACTTAAAGTCACCTCTATCCCGAATTGTCATAAGACCACACACTTCAAAATCAACCAGCTCCAATGGTTCTTTAGCTCTATAGCCTTTGGTCGAAAAATGCCTCTTAGTCATCTTACCCTTTAAACAAGATTCACAGACTGGAAGTACCTCCACTTCCAATGAACTCAAAGATCCATCTACTACCAGTCTGTTTATCCTTTTTAAATTAATATGACCCAAGCGTAAGTGCCAAAGAAACATTTGGCTCATTAAAGAAGAAAATTTTCTCTTGTATGGTAAATTAGATGTGTTATTCAATTCAGTTAGTTGCAATATAGGAGATATAGGCGATACGACATACAGATCATCCACCAATGAAGCAGAACAAATAAAATATTTATTTTTCTTCACAACGATAGAGTCATCAAAATGAACAGAATATTTATCCTTTATTAAGCTTGAGATTAAAATTAAATTTCTCCTAATCGAAGGTACATAAAGACAATCTTTCAGAAGACGTATCCTATCTCTACTAAAACTGAGAGTGACATCTCCTACTGCAACTGCTACCACCCTTGTATTATTGGCCATGTGCAGGTATATTTTTCCATCACTGAGCTGCCTGGATTCCTATAACCCCTAAAATGAATTGCAGACATGATTAGTGGCTCCCGTATCTACACGCCAGGTACCGATTGATAACACCGCTAAACATGTGTTCAACCACCAGTGAATAAAAATTACATGGTTTGTTCTGCTTACTGAGAAAAATCAAGCACTGCTTTTTCTAATACCTAAACTGGTTACAGCAATAGTACTTGCCTCTTGGCTTCTTTACACCAGCTATTGATCCCTTAACTACTTTTGGAGCTGTGCCTCCCTATGTCTGAACCTTTTTCTTTTTCTTGCCTTTCGACTTAGATGAAGAACCTTTCTTAGCCACATACACAGAACCTAGCTCCCTAAGAACACCTTTGGCTGCTTGAAGTTTTTTAAGGAGTTCTGCCAATGAAAAGCAGAGCTTGTTCATGGTATAGTTCAGGCAAAAGAGCTTAAAACTTTTAAGTAGTGACTGGAGTATGATATCGACTTGGGTTTTTCTGTTAATTTTAGCTCCAAGGATCTCCAGTTCATTCAAAAGACTGATCATCTTCATAACATGATCTCTAACTGGGATGCCTTCAGCCATGTTTGCATTTATTAGAGACTTCATGGCTACCTGCCTAGTTGCACGATTTTGATCCCAAACCATTTCTTTGAGGTTCATAATCATGTCATAGGCACTAAGCATAGACTGATACAGAGGCTGCAAAATATTTGACATTAAAGTCAAAATGTAACAGCGAGCCATCTGATCAGCTTTTTGCCACTTCTGATGGGCCTGGATTTCTTATTCGGCCGCACCCACATCAAGTACCGGTGGACATATCTCGGTTAATACAAACTTGTAATCCCTAGCTGTCAAGGTAATGTCCTAGTTTCATTTTCAATCAACATAATTCAGTTTCGTAAGTTTATTTACTTTTTTTTTAGTATTGAAGCGAGTGGGTTGAAAGTCATTTTAATCATGAAAATCACATAATTAAAAAATACCGTTAATTATGATGAGCAAAATTTAAAACTCATTTTAATTTGGTTTCTTTTACCATTTTAAAAAAATTCGCCAACTGTCTGGTACCTTGTGAATAGCATGCCTTAAAGGGAGTACGTCTACTATCCAACGTATGAACAGACAGGCCAATTCTTTTAAATTTTACTATCTAGGCAACTAACCCTGCCAAGTAAAATTAAATAACTGACATAGTTTCGATCCAGTATATAATAGTAGTGACTCAGATAGAGAGGATACTATTATATATAGTTAAGTGTTAACCATTACCTAATTCTAAATCAATCGTTTCGCAATGAACCCTTCAAATAGAGATGTGATCCATACTAATAATTATCTAGAATTATCCATAAAGGAGATTTGTACTAATGATACTGCAATTAATTTGTCCGATGGGGATGAAGGCCTTACTGCTAACACGCAGAGTTTAATTGCATCGCCTACAAACTAGTATGGATACCGCGGAATTTATCTGTGTATAAATTTTTTCTCCCACTTAGATTTTTAAAACATTTTTTAGTGTTATAAAAATTCGTTTAATTAAAATAAATTAATTAATTTCGAAAACCATACGATCTCAAATAATCAAGTATCTTTCCGTGTACACGATTCTAAAAATTTTGGTTTCCCAAACCATCTTTTCGTGTTCAAGTGCGTAATAAATAAAATTTAATAAATGCACAGTTTTATTATTAGCTTTTCAGCTAAGTTAGTGATTAAAGATATTTATTTATTTTATTTTTTATTCCACATTTTTTTAAAAAAATAATAATTTGTTTTGATTAAATATTTTTTATTTAATTAATTCAAAATTCAAAAATAATTTTCACATTTTTCTAAAATATCCAATTTTATGAAAAATCACCTTAAACGTGATATTTTGTAAAAAAATAAAATATATAAAGTTTTTTCATTTAATTAAAAACTTTAAGTAAAAAAACTTAATTTTATTTTCCATTACAAAATATTTTAATTAAAATCGAATTTTTCGAATTAATTAAATTAACAGGATAAATAAAATAGATTTGCAATATCAACGCAGTTCATATATATATAAACACGATATGCATATATCCCGATTTTATGATCAAAGTAAAACGGTTAAGCGTTTTAGTCTCCTGTAGAGGATAAGCTGTAATAATCTATGTTCGTCTTTGATTTCTGTATTCCAATTGTATCAGAATTCCCTGATACATGGCAATAGAGAAGTATATCACATTATGGTCTTCAAACATATCACAAAACGATTAAAACAGCTCGGGAAAAACAAGACCACCGCCGGCCCCAAACCACCGCCGCCGTCGCTCCAGCTGCTTCAGGCAGCTTTTGCCGCTTCGTCTGTACTTTGTTTTGACGGCTTTTATACTAGAAAAATAGCTCTTGAAAAGTAGTATTTTTTTGTCAAAAAATCAGCTCGAAAACTTCTCAAAAAATAGCCTAGAAACCACTATCGCCGCCCTTTTAGAAAAACATGAAAATTAATTTTGAATTTTAAATTAATTAAATAAAAAAATATTTAATCGAAACAAATTATTATTTTTAAAAAAATATACAACGAAAAATAAAATAAATAAATATCTTTAATCACTACCTTAGCTGAAAAGCTGATGAAAAAACTGTTCATTTATTAAATTTTATTTGTTACGCATTTGAACACAAAAGGATGGTTTGGCAAACCAGAATCATTGAAATCGTGTATACGTAAAAATGTTTGATTCTTTCAGATCGTATGGTTTTCAAAATTAATAAATTTATTTTAATTAAAAAGATTTTTATAACACTTAAACATGTTTTAAAAATCTAAGTGGGAGAAAAAACTTATTCACAGATAAATTATGCGATATCTATCACTAGTTTGTAGGCAATGCAATTAAATCCTGCGTGTTGCCAGTAAGGCCTTCCTCCCCTTCGGACAAATTAATTGCTGTATCGCCAGTACAAATCTCTTTTATGGATAATTCTAGATAATTGTTAGTATGAATCACTTCTTTATATGAATGATTCATTGCGAAGTAATTGATTTGGAATTAGATGATGGTTAACACTTAACTGTATATAATAGTATCCTCTCTATCTGAGTCACTGCTATTATATACTTGACTGAAACTATGTCAGCTATTTAATTTTACTTGGCAGGGTCAGTTACCTAGATAGTAAAATTAATAAGAATTGGCATGTCAGGTTATACGTTGGATAGTAGACGTCCTCCCATCGATGCATACTATTCACAGGGTACCAGGTAGTTGACGAATTTCTTTTAAAATGGTAGAGGAAACTAAATTAAAATAAATTCAAAGTTTAGCTCATCATAATTAACGGTATTTTTTAATTATGAGATTCTCAGGATTAAATGGTTTTCAACCCACTCGCTTTAATACTAAAAAAAAAAAAACAAACTTACGGGACTGGAATATGTTGACTGAAAACGAAACTTGGACATTATCTTGACTGCAGGGGAGTACAAGTTTGTATTAACTGAGATATGTCCACCGGTACTTGATGTGGGAGTGACTGAATAGGAAACCCAGGCCCATTAAAAGTGGTAGAAAGCTGATAAGATGGCTCGCTGTTACATTTTAGCTTCAATGTCAAATGTTTTGCAACATTAGCATCAGTCTATGCCTAGTGCTTATGACATAATTATGAACCTCAAAGAATTGTTTGGGGATCAAAATCGTGCTATTAGGTAGGTGGCCATGAAGTCTCTAATAAATGCAAACATGGCTGAAGGTATCTCAGTTAGGGATCATGTTATGAAGATTATCAGTCTTCTGAATGAACTGGAAATCCTTGGAGCTGAAATTGATGAGAAAACCTAGGTCGGTACATACTCCAGTCACTACCTGAAAGTTTTAAGTAGTTTTACCTGAACTATACCATGAGCAAGCTCAGCTTTTTGTTGGCAGAACTTCTTAAATAACTTCAAGTAGCTGAGAGTGTTCTTAGGGAGCCAGGTTCCGTGTATGTGGCTAAGAAAGGTTCTTCATCTAAGTCGAAAGGCAAGAAAAAGAAAAAGGTTCAGACACAGGGAGGCACAACTCCAAAAGCAGTTAAAGGACCAACAGCTGGGGTGAAGAAGACAAGAGGCAAGTACTATCATGTAACAAGTTTGGCATTAGAAAAAGCAGTGTTTAATTTTTCTCAATAAGCAGAATAAACCAGGTAATTTCTGTTCACTAGTGGTTGAACACATGTTTAGCGGTGTTATCTAACGGTACTTGGCGTGTAGATACGGGAGACACAAATCATGTCTGCAATTCGTTATAGGGGTTCTAGGAATCCAGGCAGCTTAGTGATGGAAAAATATACATGCACATGGCCAATAATACAAGTGTGGTAGCAGTTGCAGTAAGAGATGTCACTCTCAGTTTTAGTAGAGATAGGATACGTCTTTTGAAAAATTATCTTTATGTACCTTCGATTAGGAGAAATTTAATTTTAATCTTGATCTTAATAAAGGATAAATATTCTGTTAATTTTGATGATTCTGTCGTTGTGAAAAAAAATAAATATTTTATTTGTTCTGGTGTATTGGTGGATGATCTGTATGTCGTATCACCTATCTCTCCTACATTGCAACTAACTGAATTTAATAATACATCTAATTTACCATATAAGAGAAAATTTCATTCTTTGATGATCCAAATTTTTCTTGGCACTTACGTTTTGGTCATATTAATTTAAAAATGATAAACAGACTGGCAATAGATGGACCTTTGAGTTCATTGGAAGTGGAGGGACAAGATAGGTTCTCTACAACGATCAACCAATTAGACATGCCTTAACAGCACTGGGACAACACCACGATAATACAAAAATACAACGGGCAACTAACTAGGGCCAACACCAACTCATGTGCTTATCACAACTTACAAGCAAGCTCTACTACACATAAAGCGGTCAACACTCAACTCATGAGTTCACCCCTATAGCAATCAACAGAAATTGGGTTGCACTTTCGTATTCCATACCACAACCCCGACTACAACCTCTCCATAGCCCTATAGGCACAACTTTTATATACAAAATGTTATAAAACGTAACAATATCAGGTCATATCACATCAACATGTATCAACATACCAAGGAGAATCCTTAGAAATGACACACCAATCTGGGTAACTCGTTTGGATTTCTCGCTAGAATAGATGTTGGCCAAACTCCTTTCTAACTTGAACCCCGAACTAGTCAACTAGACGCCCAAGGGCAAGACACATCATCCCAAAGATCCAACCTCCATTCCCAAGTATCACATAGCATGCAAATGTCAAGTATATCTATGATTTTTCATGCTAACACACCAATACATGAATGTCACACATCAATGCAAGCTCTCACGTAATTGATCAACTATTCTCACGGTTCCTAGGTATTCAAACCTATAGTTTTGATACCAATCTGTAATGCCTCGATTTTGAAAACAACAAACCCATGCAGAAGATAAATAATAATAAAAGAAAGGGTTTTATTTAGAAAATAAATCTCAACAACATGCCACTTTATACCCAAAGATGCTCAAGTGAACAGTCTACGAACCGCCTTTTTAAAACAAATTCAAAATTTTGAATAACCTAGAAAGTGGGGCAAAACATACATTTGAATGAGAAATAACCCCTTTCAACTCAAATACTTAAAAAAAATAATGTTTTAATATCTTAATATTACATCCGAACTGAGGACCTCAAACCAAAATACAAACCCGTGTCTTCATATGCATACAAAATATGAATCCATGGCCTTAAGGCCTTACAAATGGGTTACTCCAAACCACAAATATATATAAAACAAAATGTACAATCCTATCGAAATTACATAGAAGGTCTCCACGACCGAACTCCACAATCCAATGTTATTCTTTAGCTATCACCTGAAATATTGTTAAACAACATGAGACAAGGCTCGTAGAAATAAGACTAACAATCAACATAGATAAGATATGTGAGGATGGTTATGTGAAATGCAACATATAATTTTATCAAAAGCTAACCCCATTTTCCATCAAATAAACCCATTTCACATAACCGATTTTCTTTATACAAGATAACCCATTTTTTGACCATTCATTCTGTTTCATTTTACACATTTTGGGTTTCAAGACCACAACTCACATATACCCACACACACACATATCTCTATCACATCACATCTCAACCAACTTGTGGTTTACACACTAGAAACCGACACCGGACGAGCTTATAGATCCATGCCGCACTACTACCGACTGGGCCACGTGAGGCCCGCAAAGTAACGGTGTGTTCTATAACCCGCCACAACTAACCCCTTACTTCTCGGTTATTAGCCGATGGATAGGTCACCCAATTTGCGTAGTTTTCTGATCTTTCACCGAGGAGCTATTCAAGCAAAACTTAAACGATCCTTAGATCTGAATCGATTCTTTTTGATTTATTCAATCACAATTCTCAAACACGAGTCTAACCCAACAATGGGTCTTCTTGTCAATATCTAACACGAATATGATTAAAAATAATTAAACATATTCTCAAATACGAGTCCAACTCAGCAATGGTTCCTCTCGTTAATACCCAACACGAATAGGATAAAATTATGGATTATACACTATTAATTCCATAGACTTCACATATTCTGGTTTTAATTAGCTTAAAACCCAACCAACACATGGTGACTCTCAAAAACTCATCACATTTTCATGGTTTGTTCAAAACCCCCAATTTTCATTTCATCATTTCACATATCCTTAAATTCATGGATTCTATTCAAAGTTCTCAACCCAACGATACACCATTTTTATCAATTCCAAAGATTTATGAAATTAACATGTTTATGAAGTAATACAAGTTCTAATTTCTCAAAAATTCAATCAACTTCACCATTCAGGTCCACCAACCCCAAAACACTAATTTTTTCATGATTTTGGCAATAATCAAACGCTAACATTTCAAAACACAAATTAAAGGTTCCCACAAGCCAAGATTTACTAAATCACTCATCAATTTCATCATTTAATCCTTTAATCTCACAAATCCCTAATTTTTTATGGATTAACCCTAGAACCAAATGATGGTGTAGGTGCAATCCCAAGAGGGGGTGAATTGAGTATTTAAAAATTTATGTCAATATTGACTCAATTAAACATGCAATCCCAAGCATCCACAAGTATTCTCTAACAAACAAATTCAAGAAGATATAGAATTTAAAGTGTGGAATTTAAGAGATAAAGTTAGAGAGATACGACACCGAGATTTACAAGGTTCTGCACTACGGCCTACGTTCTTGCCTCAAGCTAATCGTTTTGACGATTCCACTAAACACTCCTTCAATAGGCAAAGCAGCCTCTCTCCTTCAAATAGGCAAAGTAGCCTCTCTTGAGAATGTTCCCTTCTCAAATACACACTCCTTCAGTAGGCAGAGCAACCTCTCTTGAGAATATTCCCTTTTCAAGTCCCTCCTTATAAGCGAAGTTTTCCCTCCCCTTCAATAGGTAGAGTGGCCTCTCTTGAGAATCACCTTCTCAAGTTACAACAAGAATACAAGAGTATAATCCAAATTGGATGTACAAGATTAGCTCCTTCAGTGAGCAAATGAATACAAATAAAGCACACTACTGTTCACTCCAAATGATATATAAGTGAGAAGCTCAATAGAGGAATTCTAAGATTTTCTCTAAAAAATAATTCATAAAAATGAAGAATTTGAAGCACAAAATTGATGTATATGAGAGAGTAGGAATGGAAGCTTGTCTCTGTAATTTCCAGAGCTTAAGGGTGGTATTTATAAGCCAAAAGTCTGTACTAGTCGTTGGGCTAAATAAGAAATTTTTAAACTAGCCGTTGCAGCCCAAATTCAAAAATTTTGCCGACTTAGTCGACTGGATTGCCTTAACACCATTCAGTCGACTGGACTGGTGGGCTCGGTCGACTGAACTACTTTAACTTCAATTTTTGGTTTAGCAGTTTAGCATCAGTCGATTGGATTGATACCTCAGTCGACTAAACTTCAACAGTTCAGTACTTTTGAGTTTAAAACATGCTTTGGTCACATTCTTGATATTTTAAGCCCCTCATAGATTTGTAAAATGATTTTCATGAAGTTTTAGCAAACCTATAGTCCATCTAAGGTCTCCTATGAGCTTTCACATATATAGCCAATGTTAGTGAACTTACATAGGTCATAGACTCAATACACTTGATGAAATTTTTCGAGTCCTTCGAGTCCTTCAAGTCCTTTATTGTCTTCTTGGTTTTTCTCTTACTCCATGGATCTTAGCTGTTTGAATATGATCTTCATGCTTCAAGGATTTCATTTTGCTTTCTCAATTGTACTTGTGACATTGAATTCCTGTGAACATACTTAATTTGCACAATTAGGAACTTTGATTTGTTATCATCAAAATAGGTTGAAACCTAGTTTGGCCAACACCAAACCCTAGCCTTTTAGTTTTCAAATTCAACCATATCTAACCATAATAATGATTTAAAAACATCCTAAATCGTTCACGAGTTCAAGATTTGTTTAAATCCACCATCAAACCCAAACCTAGGGTTTTAAATATTAATTTCATGCTTTCATGTATATATATATATATATATATTTAAATATACAACTCATATTACTTAGATTTTCAAAGATAGTCACAGATCCTACCTCTTTGAAGCTCAAGCAACTAGAATCATACCGGAACAAGCTCCAATCAATCGAAACCTCCAACCAAACGGTGAGAAACGCGCTTCCAATGCCAAGATCAAGCATCGAATGGATATTCATCGGGAGAGAGGCAAGAAATGCACTCTAATGGAGCTAAGAATGCTCCAAGAACCACCAAAATCAACTCTAGGGTTTAGTTTTTAGTTTAGAGAGAGAGGAGAACAGAAATTGATGAGAAAAGGCCTTAAACCCAACTTTTAAGCTACTCCCTGGCGTGGTCCATTCGGATGCCTGTAATCTTGTCCGGATGCAAAATAAATAGACTAATTTCTGTTTGGATGCCGTTCGGATGCAATGCTTTCTGGTCCATTTCCGTCTGGACGCCCATAATTTTCGTCCAGACACACTTTCCACTACACTGTTGTCTCGACTTTAAATGAGCATATTTTCTTCATCCAAACTTTGAATAGGGTCACTCTTGGGTTTAGATTGAAGCCCCAGAAGTCTACTTTTCAATGATTCTAGCTGCATAAAAAAATTCATTTTGTACAAAACGTTATGACAAAAAACGTTATGTCAATTTGCTTCACACATTTTTTGCATATTTTTGGCCGAACATCCTTTGGAACATTGTTTTCTTCACCAAACATGTCATAACATGTGTTAATTAATCCTTTTAAATTACAAGGAATCAGGTCCCTATAGGAGATGTACCCAAAACAAGAATTTTAATGGCAACAGTACATTTCCATATATTAGGTTCCTGTATGCTAACGTTCTTAAACACGCTGGCATATAACGGTCATTCGGCTCAAGACGTGACATGGCTCAAGAACGTACATGGTCCAACGGTAACACCCAGGCAACACGAATTGACTAACCAAGGTAAAAAGGACACCCACATCAACCATGATCATAGTATATATAACTCACAAGATGCCCTGAGTGCAATTATAATAATGCTCATGGTACAACCGCAACAATGCTCATGGTGCAACTACTTTAAAACTTTCTAGTATAAGTTTCTAGTCATGCAGAGGGCATGAGAGTGAGATGTATGGCAGCATGGTTTTGAGTATAAGTTGGAGATTATCAGGGTTGTATACTAAAAATCATGGATTTTATTTCGTTTTAGTATTTAATTTTATTTTAATAAAATTATTTTTTCATTTTATGAGAATCTTAATGAGCAATGAATACAATATCATTTATTTAATGTTATTCATAAAGGTCCTTTATTCTATACAGTATTTAATCTGGTATGTAGAGTACGGTTTACACACAGAAAATCATATTATAGTTTCTTGCAAATTATAAGTTGTTGTTTCACAATTTAAATAGAATTGGACAAACCATCGATACGACTGTAGCACAGAGTTTTAGTAAGCCTGTCTTGGTTACGGTGAATAGATAATAACGTCATCTATTGTTCCGATTCGCTGTACTAGTACACTTTGTGTGTATTGAACAGGACCACATTAGGATAATTAATTTTATACTGATTATATAAATTAATTTACACCCCAACGTTATTATGAGTGTTTATGCTCTTAATCCGAAAATAATTGTTATTTGCGTATATTTAATATTTTTTGTTTTGATTCATTAAAAGGTGCAATCTTTTATGGGTCTATAGTCCCAATAAGTTGGATAGCAGTATTAATTATATGCTGAATATTAATTATTGATGAAATTCACGTCTCGATTGTTCGGAATTGACGATACCTCTTAAGGAAGCTATTAAGTTTTGATTAGACCAAGACCTTGCAAGTAGATTTAATTATCTAGTAGTCAAATAAGTTAAGCAAAAGGGTTTAAAAAATTTTAAAGATGCCGATTAAATTAAATTATCAGTAATTAAATTTAATTTGCAGGTATCGAAAATCTTAACGTGGAGAGATGGGTTAAGTATTTAATAACAAAGTTCAATACAAATTGGTCTTGAGATTATGGTTAAGAGTGCAGTTACAATTCTTTAGTGTTATGAACTGTAATTTTGTGTTTTATGAAAATTGTAGAAATTGCTGCAAGGTTTTCATAATTACAGAAATCGCTGAGAGGTTTGCATATTTGTAAAAACTGCTGGATAGGTATCTGGGTCACACTAGAAGTCTATATTATAATTATTCCACAGGTCCCTCCTGTAACCTTATAAATATGCGGGTAGGCTGAACCAAATTCATAAGTTGTCTTCTAAGATTAAGATTATCCAGGTTCTACCGGTACCTATAACGACCCAGTACAAACCCTAGTTGTAACAACACAGTTGATAACGACCTGTGTAAAGACCCAGCCCAAACCTTAAGTGTTAGTGACGAATAGTCCACGAGACCATAGAACATAGAAGAAGTTCAGAACCCTAATTTGAATCAAAAACCCTAAGTTCGGCCCGAAAACCCTAACAAGGTCCAAAACTCAGGCAATAAAACCTTAGCACCCGGAGAGTCTCCTAACATTCTAAATAAAGTAAATATCATGAAATAATGAGTTAAAAATAAAAATGACCATTTTATCCATAGTATAGCATGAAATAAAGTAAATATCATGAAATATCATGAAATAAGGTAAAATGACCATTTTACCCATAGTATAGCAAAAAGTCTTAAAAATTTAAATTTTGACACATGGATACCCTAAATCAAGGATTTAAATACAATTAAATAGCAAGGGACCAAATAACGTCAAAAATGCCAAAAATGTCCCTTAGAGGCCGACCACCTTGGGAAGAGTGCCAAAAAGTGACTTTTTGCTTTCTTTTTAGCTTAAAATGATGAAAAATGTAGTAAATTAAGTATTATGATAATCCAATACTTGTTGAACAAGTAATATACATAATAATATAGTGTTATAGGTTAACTAAAGTAAAAAATTATTATTAAAATTCATACACAACAAAATAAGTCAAAAAGTCACATATTATTAAAATAGCTTAATTTGACTTGAAAGACTATATCTATTTAATCAATTGCTATGAAAACTATTATAATACATGGAAATACTATATTTATCATAAACATACTAAAATAATAGGTCTTAATAGAAAAATACACCAAAAAGATACATCAAATTAACTTTTAATACATTTTCTTGCACAAAAGGGCACGCAAACCAATGCAAAACCCCTTGATTAATGTGAGGTCGGGTTTTTGTCTCCTAAACAGCCTCCTAGCTGTATTTATCTTCCCCATATCTTATTTTTAGCTCTCAAAAGTTGCACCCATTCAATTCAACTCAAATCTCATTAATTAAAAAGAAGAAAAAGTCTTTCCATGATACTTTTTGTCTCCCCTTTGTCCCTTAGCCTTTGCCTATATAAACCAAGCCAAACACCCACTTCTTCTCTTCATAATTTAGTGCAAGAGAAGTGAGGGACAAGACCATCATAGTTCTTGAAGTGTTCTATAAGTTTGAGGAAGAAAAAAAAGGAGAAAGAAGGAAGAAGGGAGCTAAGAAATCAAGAGATGTTTTCCTAAAGATAAGTCCTTCCATACCACCATCCTTGACCCCTCTAAACAAGTAAGTAAAACCTCTAAAACTTGTGTCTAATATCCCTCAAAATATTTCCCAACACATCTCTTTAAACACTCTAAAAATTGAGAACCGAAATCAAACCAAAAATCCGTCGTAGTTGGAAATTAGGGGCTATTATGTTTATGGGTGATATGAGATGTTGTTGTATGTTGTTATCTTTGAGTTTCATGACTTTTAAGTGTGCTGTATTCTTGATATTAGAGTATAAAACACAAGCATGCAAAGAAATAGAACAAAAATTTGACATGACATAAGTAGAAGACTTGGACCCTAAGAGACTTGATTTTTGAGAGCATAGATGTTTCTGTCCTAAACTTTGGAATACCATAACTCAATGTAAAAAATTGATCTAAGCATGTTCTTTATGTCCAGATTTATAGTTTTGTGTTATCTTTCATTCAAAATTGGTTTCAACTCATTTTCATTAGTAGAACTCGAGATATTGTAATTTTACCAAAGTGTATCATTTTCCAACCAGTCAACACTACTGACTTGGAAACCCTAATTTAAAATGAGATCCAAACTTTTATTGGAACCTAAAAGTTGTAGAAAACATGTATATCTATCTACCCACCAAAAATAAGCACAAAATATTGAGTTTTGGTAGGTCAAAGTCCCTTTGAAAGTCTCTATTGAGTTTTAGCCCTCAAGGGAGACTTCTGTCACATATTTTTGTGTAGCCTAAAACTCCTATTTTTAATGACCTATTCCAAACATGGTCTGCATGAATATTGTAACTAACATATTGAATTATGTGCTGCCAAAAAATCAGTCCTTAAAATTTTGGTATGACTCTCCAAAATCGTTTCAAACACTCCGTTCAAAACCGGCTCTGCTGAGTTTTGGAGGCTGACAGAACCTATTTTCTTAAATGGCCAAAACGTCTAACTTGTTTCGAACAACTACCCTTAGCTCTAAACATGAAACTTGTAGGGGGCTTGTTGAAATAGAACATACTAAAAAATGGGCTCATTTGGACTTGATATGTTACCCCAAAATCGAGAACAACAGAAGCATATTTTTGGTAAAATCTCAAGAAAAGTGCTTAACCATTTTTTCTTAGGATGTTTTGTTCACCCTTTTGCCTTAGGTTTGGCCTTGGTGTTAAACATGAGAGTTGTAGAAAATATTTTTATCTAAATGGTGTATAAAAATCATAGCTTGATTCCAAGTCTGGATACCCCAAAACTTTGTCGACTTTAATACTTAATATTTGGCCTTACGGCTGCTAAGTGTGATTTGAGTATCCTTTACTATGAGACCCAAGTTTTATATGATGATTAGTTGATTAGTGCTTATTTGTGAATATATGATTATTAGAACGCATGACATTGCTAGTTGTGCTTCAAAATATAAGTTCTTATACCATGAGCATTGTGATTGTGGTACTAGAGGCATCATGTGGGTTACCTCTTGTATGTTTTAAGTTATATCTTGATATGGTTGATGTGGGGGTGTTGACAATGGGCCATATGCGTCTCGAGTCGTGTTACGTCCTGAGCCATATCACATATTGAGCCGAACTACCGCTGTATGCCGTAGTGATCGAAAACGCTGATGTATGGAAACCTAACGTACGGGAACGTAATGGTACCATTCAGATTGTTGTGCCGAGTATGGATAACTTTGGGCCATGTATGTCCGGAGCCGTATCACGTCTTAAGCTGAACTGCCGCTATATGCCGTAGTGATCAAGAACGCTGATGTACGGGAACCTAACATACGGGAACATAATGGTGTCACTAGGATTATTGTATTGGATATGATAACTTTGGGCCATATATGTCTTGAGCTGTGTTACGTCCTGAGCTGTATCACATCTTGAGCCGAACTGTCGCTATACGCCGTAGTGATTAGGAACGCTGATGTACGGGAACCTAATGTACGGGAACATAATGGTATCATTCAGATTATTGTATTCAGGTTGTCGTTCTTGATTCTAAGTCTAGGGCGTCCCTAGTTGCCATTTTCCAAAATATTTTGGGATGAATTCCCCTTGTTCACCCTGGATGTGTCCCCGGTGTTTGAAATGGTTTATCATGAATATTGTTGGGCACCATGGGTTCATCGCTAGCATTCTGATTTCGATAGCTTTGACTTTGGGTTGACACCGGCGAAGGCTTCACGAGTCTTAAGGTGGGACAAATTGCTTGATAGTGGCTGATATAACTGATTGAAATGGTTTATTGAATTTGTTGGCCTGGAGTATGGCGCAAACCCCACGCCGTTGCCATTGAGTAAAATAGCTAAGGCATGAGCCAAGGCGCGTGTTTACTATTCGCAACGAGGCGCAATGATGGCTTTGGTGATCAAATACTTGTGAAAATCTACTATGGTGATTCCTAGTGTGGAAATCCTATTATAATCTGGGTGCATGTTGGGCTGGGCATCTTCATTACATACACGACATCTCATATGCACATGTTTATTGACTTATCTGCTATCTTGTCATAAATTTGCCTATTTCCTTGACTATAAACTGTACTGGTGTTATATGATATGTGTTGTGGTGAATTTTGTGCTGTGAGATTAGTTAAAAAGAGTGTTTTGCTTCTGAGCCTTGGCTCATGGCATTCGTGCCACAGGTGTGGAGGAGTTCTTAGAAGAAGTCATCCCAGAGGGAGAAGAAGAGTTTGAAGAACAGGGTAGGTTCCAAGAGCACATGGATTTCACTGATGCATTCTGAGAAGTCGAGACCTCTACTTTTGTTCTCATATTAAGTTCTCTCGTGCTTAGTGTAATTTTTGAAATTTCTTGATGAAACTGTAATAGTTATGTAATTTTGAACGGTCCAGAACTCCTTTATGATGTAATAATAAACGTATGTAAATATGAATGAACAGCTAGAATATCCCTTTATTTATATTTATGTACATCCCGACATTTCCAGAGGACGGGGCGTCACAGTACCAGTTCTCAAAGGATTGTAACTCACACTACGTTTGGGAATCGCATCGAAAATACAGTAGAAGGTCTGACCGGAGTTTTAACTTAGAAAATCAAAATTCGTAGTCGAAGAATGACCAAATGGTATTCATCTGAATTAACTATGGTGGCACGAGTTTTTATTTTGATCGTTCAACATCAAAAAGGTTTTTTTAGAACCTGTTTTCGCAATTACCTGTCCAGTTTTAGTTTTTCAAAAAATTATTAGTAAGTCAATGATCTTGGCACTTTGCCTCCAACAGGGTATACCAGCAGTGGCTTCGTCAATGGTAACGGCGGCAGTGGTAGGTCCGACGATGGTGTGGATGGTTGCACCAGCGGTGTGGGTCGCATGTGGTGGTCGAGCCTTCTTTCTAGACTTTTTCTATCTAACGGGGAGAGAGGGGGATATTCCACTGGTGTTGTTTTGTTTTTCTTCCTTCTAGACTTCTTCTCTTCTTTATATATTAGTTTTGAGAAGTAATTTATAGCATAATTTAGTATAAATAGTTGGATGAAACGGTTATGTCATAATAATGGGAATTTTATGATTATTATTTTTGTAACCGATTTAGTATTTATGTTATAATTAAGTAATATATTAATTTTTTGTAACAGTTGTAACGAAAATTTTATAGTAAATTCGTATAATTATTTTTGTAATAGAATTAGTATTTAATTTATAATTAAGTAGTGTAATTATTCTTGTAACGGATAGCCCATGAATAATAGTAATTAAGTAGATTATTAATAGTGTAATTATTTTTGTAATGACAATAATATTTATTTTATAATTAAATAGGTTAATAATTGTATAGTTATTTTTGTAACGGACAATGCATGAATAGGATATTATAACTACAATCTATTTAATTCTGTAACGGATTCTTATTTAAACTTCTAAATAAACCTCTATTTAAATTTGTAATGAAATCTTATTTAACCTTCTAATTAAATAATTTTATTTATTCATTTTCTTTTTTTGAAATTCTTACTAGATATCACATTCAAAGTTTTGCCCAATAGACTAGTTAGTAACAATAATCATTAGGGTTTAGCGCTTTCACAAGAAACTCTAACCACGTACGTCTTTAGGGGAAACACCTAGCGCGTCTTCGAATTGTGAAGCAGATCCCTACCTAGTGTTATGGATTAGAATGTCTGCCAATGTCCACGTTTAACAAGTTTTGAAGATTAAAACCCATAGCTGCAAGAGCTGCTAAGTAACAGCTCGTTTAACCGACTACATCTCTATCGGAGACATCAACTAAGAGAACTATTCCACCAAGGATCTACAGTAAGAGACGATAGCTTTACCCCAAGGGACATACGATACCACTGTACGACAGAGTTCAAGCTTCTCCAGACTAGCTCATTTCTAACCCACCCATTCGAAAGACTAAGGAACGAGAGTTTACACCGCCAGTAAGAAAATGAAAGATGTGAGACAACCTCGAGTTCAAAATTTCAACTTGCTATGAAAAAGGAGACACATCCACACACTCTGATACTCATGCCGACCTTTCGCCATCATTGCGTAACAAGGAAATATCTTAACTATGACAGCAAGCGCTTGGAGTCTAATGAAAATTTACCCACTGAGTGACAACGAATTACAAAACTATATCACTACCACCAACCATGCCTCCTTGTCACGTCCATTTTACCCTAGGGTGATTAACTACCTGAGAAATGATCTAATCATTAGAGGAATCACTCAAACCCTACGTACCAACAAGTCAAAGTCAAACGCCAAAAGCCAAATAGAACTTTACAACCCTTCGAAAAAGCCAAAATGGAAATTGAAGCATGTGACTATGGACTTCGTCACCGGACTACAAAGATTGCGTCAAGCACATAATGACATCTGGATTATAATGGATCGCCCCACCATGACCGCTCACTTTCTACCAGTTAGACCTCTTGATACGTTAGAGACTTTAAGCCAGTACATCCGCGAGATTGTACGCTTACATGGGCTACCAACCTCTATAGTATCCGATCGAGAAGATCAAGTTGGAGAGTTTTGCTGACCAATGACGTAGACCCCTCGAGTTAAATATAAGAGACCACATGGAACTCAGCCTCGGCAAGGAATCATACGCTTTGGGAAAAAGAGAAGTATCAGCTTAGTAGAGCTAGGAAAGGAAGTATCATCTCAATTACCCCATTAGAACTAGGATTTGTGCAAAAGTGCCACCCATGACAGGATACAGTTAGTAGCCGCACGCCTATAGTTTTGTGGTTCTTGTGCAACTTGCAGTAAGGCGACAAGACCTCTACAGATAAACTTCTCGTGGTAATATATAGAAATGGAAGTGTTATATGGCCTACCTTCACCTTATGTGTAGAAACAACCTTATCCGATAGTTCTATAACCCTTCTCTTTCCTTCTTCCCTTTCTTTCTTGAAGATGGTGGGAGAAAGGCAGAATCATGGATGCCCTGTAAAAGTAAAGGGACCCAAAGATGGAACCGAAGTCCCGAGCCTAGCCAGGTCTTGCAAGACTTAATCACAAGCATCAATCGATCACAAGTGAAAGCACCAAAGGAGGGGGCATGGAACTTGTCGGATCTACAGTTACAAAGTGTCCCGACACCCAATGGGAAGGCCAATTCCCGAGCAACAAAAATTTGGATTAAAGCAATAAAGGGGCAGTAGATAGCAGCATAAGCTTGTTTTAGGTGCAATCAGCCAGGATATTAGTGGGTATGTTACCCACTATGAAATAAATAAGGCAATCAAAAAGGGCAACGAAAGAACAATAAGAAATTCATGCTCTCAGAATCTTACAAGCCGGTAGGAAAGGGCAACTAGGAAAACAGGAGATGAATCGGATAATCTATTTCAATTGCAACAAGCTCGGACATAAAAAGTTTAAATACTCACTGTTAAGGGGAAGAAGCTACCATAATCGTGGGCAAAGGAAAGATTATGGAGATCAAGTAAATCCACTTCAACAAGGGATGGGTGGTTCGAGAAGGGTGATGCAGCCTAACCAATAAAAAGCGATGAATAGAGTGTTCGCACTTCATAAGGGAGAAAAAGAGGATCCGTCAATGATCAAAAGTACATCCATATTCACAAACTCTAGTGGATACGTTAGTTTAAACTTGTTGCATCACTGCTAACAAAGGGTACTTCTGTGGAAATTCTATATGTGGACCTCACAAGATAAGGCTATTAAGCTATCGCTAGTCAATAACCCTTGCGTCATAGCATTGCGACGTAACCTTTGGAAGTTATCATAGTGGTCAGTCTAAGATTCTAACATGTTGAAACAACAATTACCCAAGGTTGTTGGAACTATAAGCCCGACACTGTCCACATCCTCAATCAGGAACAATTCAAGTGAACAAGGGCGCAACTTCGACTGGAGCTTATAGACACTCCAATTTGACCCAGCTTAATCTTAGGCGAATTCGATGATGAAAACAAGTGAAATAGTGCCTCAGTACGATCCTCGGGAGGTGATCCAAGTTTGGTATTTGAACCCAGTCATCAAAAACCTTCAAAACCAATGAAATTGTACCAAATCATCGATAACTTGTTGCCCAAGTCATAGTCAGAAGTGGCGATCGCCATGTTCATTGTGACGGCTGTCAATAAAACCTCTTGGAAACCCTAGCAAAAAGTGACGTCTGCCAACTACAACATGGCAACCGCCAACTCACATTGTGGCGGCCACCAATAGAACCTTTTCCAACCTAGCGGCCGCCAACTTGCATTGTGGCGGCC
>JAULJZ010154106.1:0-53956 GCA_032270985.1 Heliamphora pulchella
GAATAAAAAAACAAAGCTGAGATGCTGAGCAGCGTTGTAGGGGGGAGGAAGGAAGGAGAAAAAGAAAGAAACAGAGTATAAAGTAAAGAGAATGGGGGGTACTGGACAGCCATTAGGCATATTAGAATAATAAAAAATTAACCAAAGAAAATAAAAGGATGATGAAATTTTTGGTTGTGAGGTTAGATTATACAGTTCTCCGGTGTTGATAATCATTGAGAAATTGGGATTTAGTGTTTGGTGATTGGGTTTTCATAATTTGAGTTAGTGTTCCAGTAATTGAAGGCATCAGTAATACTGGAGTGGATTAAGATCATTTTTATTTATTGAATTTTCTATCATGTCATTCTCTTAACTACGTTTTTCAATTCCTTTGATGTTCTTGTTGGCATAAGTAGACATTGTCAACTTTGAGATAAACAGTTTCTGAATTGTGTGCAAATTGTGTCTTTTGAATTGGTGTTGAATTGTGTGCAATTCTCATTGTGATTTCCTGAATTGTTTTACTGCAATTTCCTAATGCAAACAGGTTCTTCACTTTGCTACAATTTTTATGCAGTCTAGGAAATCATAATCCTTTTATGTATCAATAGACTTCATTTTTATACAAGCAAATTCACGCATTACTTCATTCTCTATTTTTATTGCTTTTATATCTTTGATATCATAATACATTTTTTGTTTTCATAAATTTAACAAATTGCGTCATGTTTCCCAAAAAGATGAGTAGGCATTCAGTATTATCAGTTGGGACATCGAGTACACCCTCACCGTATAGAAATGCACATGCCAGTTGGCATCGAGCACCTTCAAAGTAATAGAAATCTGTGTAGCCATTGGTAAGTTGATTTGCACCCCACGCACATGGTAACCTTCAACTATCATTTATCCTCATCTGTCATTATAAATAGAAATTTATATGCATTGCCAATTTGTTTGTTTAATGGTTTTTTGAATATCGAAGCCAAGTAGTTTTTTCCATGTTGTCTTTAAGTACTGACTTTTTTCTTTATTGGAAAATGACAGAAAGAGGACCTAGGGAAAAAAAACATATATGGCATAATGTGATATTACTATACAATTGATGATATCACATAACTCACTCATCATTGCTTTATAAAGATCACGTTCTCACATCTTCAAGATTTTCTAGTTTTTGTCAAGTTAGCATTAATTAATTAAATGTGGATTTCAATTGTTAGTAAACTAGAGTTTTGATCAAGTTCTCTTTGTAAGTTCTGTCAATGTTTATAATAATGTAGTCAAGTGAATATTGTATTCCTTTGACCTTAAATGGAATAGTGATTTGAGTTATTTGTTTTTGTTGGTAATCAAAGTCCACGAAGAATTGTTTCTTCTAGGAGAGGTGATAATGCAGCAGGGAAATGTGGTAGACCAGCTTTATTTTTTCTGTCATGGTATGCTGATAAGGTACCACCTTGTATTTATTTTTATCACAGGTACCGCCTTGTATAGTTGTATTTGTTTTTATCAATATTTACTTGATTACCTTCAGTTTGGTCTTTCTTTATTTCTTTCTTGATGGAAAATGAGTAGCTATAGATGTCATCTTAACTAGTATGTATATTTATTTGGAGGATTGATGAGATATACTCACTTGCTCATAATGGGATATTTTGATTGATGCAGCTTGAGAATCCATTACAACTTGGGAGAAGATTTATGAGATGATGGGGATGGCTTTATCAGATAAGTAGGAAACACCGGGTATCATAAGCCGCTTATAAAACCTGACATTGTAGAATCACTAGAGGTCGACGTTTTGAGTTAGTTGAAGCTGGTGGTTAGAAATGAGCATAGAATTTTAATTCTTTTTGGTACTTCTATGTTTAATGGAGTTTCATTTAACTAGCGGTGGTTTATGTGCTATAAATTTTTTTTAAAGCATTTATGATTGTAGAATGGATAATAATTTTTTATTAATCTTTGTATGCACAGGTCATATGTTTATTATATGAATTGTTAATAGTTTACTCTAATGTGATTTTTTTGATGCATTGATAAATAAGTATTACGTATCATTTTGAATATATGTAAATTATTGACTACAAATTTATTTGTATATAAATTACAAGTTTATTTCGTGAATTTGTAATTATTTGTACTAGTTAGTACTTTTTTTATACATTCGTACATAATAATAATTATCGTCAATGTAAAATTTATGTTACATCTTGATCAAAATTTTAGGTCGTTAAAAAATAACTTTTCGCGACCAAATTATTTGGTTGGCAAAAAGCATAAAAAAACTAAGATTTTCTGCTGACAACAATATATATATATATATATATATATATATATATTTGATAAAGACGCCGACCAAATGCTATATATATATATATATATTTGATAAAGACGGCAACAATATTTGGTCGAAAAAAAACAAGCTTTGCCGACCAAATGCTTTGGTTAGCAATGGTTTCTTTTTTTTTAGTCGACCGAACACAAGTTGGTCGCCGAAGATTCACACTTTTGCCGACCAAAATTCTTTTGTGACTAATTATGTTTGTTGGCAAATGTATACATTGCCGGCTACAAAATAGGTCGGCAAAATTGTGAACCTTTGGCGACCAACTTGTGTTTGGTCGGGGAAAGTCTTTATTGACCAGGTTTTTCCTACTAAATTGGTGACCAATATGTTTGGTCGGCAAAAGATTTTGACAATCAAAAAATAACTTTTTCCAACTAAATATTTAGTCACTAAAAGTATATTTTTTGTGTGAATATAGTAAGAATATATTGGCGTAAATAATGATCATTATAAAGTGAAGTCAAAATCACAATAAAGTAGATATTAATGCAAATGGTAATATCTTCAAATATAGTATGGATACATTAGGAGTGTAAATAGGTCAGTTTGGTTCCATTTCGTATTAAATTTAGGATCGATCCAATTTTCATCGGTTTTAATTTTTTAGACCAAGAAATAACCCAATCATTTTATAGAACCAAATCAAACCAAAGAAACCAATAAAATCGTGTTGGTTCAATTTGAAATCACAGTTTCCTAGATTTTAAAAATTATTTTGCGCGCATAAAAATAATTATTATATAAAAAATTTAAAATTTTAAATAAATAATAAATAAAAGCTAATATCCATACAGTATAATAAAAGTATGAAATAAAATATTAGAATAATTATTTTACAAACTATTCAGTGAAACAAATGACAAATATCTAATAAAAAATTCACAAAAATAAATGACATGTAACAAATAAATAAGAATTAATAATAATTATCTAATAACTCTTTTATTATAATTTGTAAAGCTAAAAAACTTTTTATTTTTTTTATATGAATTTCATAATAATTATATACGTAATCTAATGATTAATATTTTTTTATTTTTAATCGGATCTATATGGTTCGATTTTTAAGTTGGTTCGAGTTAATTTCGGACTAACCAGAAAACCAAATCAATATTATTGGTTCGATTTTTAGATTTCTCGGGTCTCTTGTGCACCCTTAGGATATATTGGCATAAATAATAGCCATTCGAAAATCAAAATCACATAAAAAAGAAAGATTATACATAGTCTATTTATATGTAACCTGTTGCATGTATAAATGGTATATATGTCCATTATTTTGATAATATTTAAATATAAGATCTATTGGGTTATTGAATTAGTGATGGAAACCTATCTCAAGATAAGTTTCTAAAATGGTACTAATAATTAATTATCTCTTTTTCTGTTGAATAGATTAAATTAAAAATATAAAAGTAGTCATCAATGAGTAATTCAATATATTACATAATTAAAATTTAATTTTATTCTTAGTTATAATTGTTTATGATTAAATATAGTTTTTAGATTGATAAGCACTATATATGAAATTTTGAGCATCGGTATATCCAGTGTATGTTTTAACTCGGTGTTAGGCTAAATTATTTATATTTTTAGCATTTTTTGTATAACTTATATACTACAATTTTGGCACATATAAAGATAAACATAGGAATAAATATGAGTGCATTAAGAGATGCAAATTCTAAACATCAATTTTTTTTGTTAAAAAATATCTTTTATAAAATAATTACTTTCTTATCTAAGTATGACAAGAGTGGAGAGTAACAGAAATCAACTTAAAGAAAAATAGGTTTTGATCTCAAAAAATAATAAAGAGTTTTAAAACATTGTAAGCATTTTAGAAAAACTTCAAGTATATAATTTTTAATATTATTAATAGATATTTAATTATAAAACTTGAAATAATGATATAAGTTTTTAAAAATGATATATTTATATATATATTTTTTTGACAAAATGAATTTTATTAATACCCCAACCTAAGCAAAAACAACATAGCCTCTCCTCCTAAGGGAGGCAAGCTTATACCCAAACAAGCAAATAATTAACCACAGTCAATCGAGGGGAAATAAGAATCATAGAAACCCAGTAAATAAAAAACCTTCCGACCTACGGAGGAAACTTACTACGCTTCCAAGAAGAAGCACTGATCCAACCACAAGACCACACAAGACAAGGCAAAACTTACAAAAAATTAAAGACAAGAAACCCCAATCACTAGACCAGGCACTGATCAGCACCAGCAAAACCCACCAAAACGTAACAAAGAACTCAACGAACCTCAGTAACCACGGCAACAACCAAAGCTCAGAGAAAGACACTAGCCCAAACTCAGCAAATCCAACAACTATTTGGCCTAGATTCACCACCACATTAGATCACACCAAGGCTATTTGCTACACCAAAGAGGTTAGAAGGATCACGAGCCTACTGAAAAAACTTCCACTCTCAACCAAGTGCTGGGACAAAAAACTTAGATCGAAGAGCACATACCAAACTCTCCTCCAAAATAAAACTCCGTAGTTGCTATTAAAAAAGGACTAATATAGACTTCCAAGTTTGCGTAGAAAACTAACACCTCACAAGTCAAATAAATTTCATCTAATGCTAAGCGTCCCCAAAAGGAGCCTAACTGTAGCTGCTAAAACCTTAAAAAATGCATAGAAATGAACAAAAACTGAAGTAGAGATATCCCTATAACCAAAGAAGCCATGGGCCACCAAGAAACACTAACTATGAAAGATCTAGGAGACCCCCCAACAGCTGATCCCCAGCAAAAAGTAACTCAAAATCGAGAACCCTCTTACCAACCAGAAGCTAGACTACTCCCAGCAAACTAACAAAAGCTTCTTCAGCCTCCCCTCTAAAGGTACCTATTAAGTGTGTTTCCCAAAAAGAGTAACAATTTGAATTCTTGGCTTCCACATTTGATACAAACTACTCAACGAGGCTGGCCATATCCACATCCTCGAACTCTTTCCTTTTTGCATCTCTAAGGGACCAATTCTCTAAATTCTTCTCTTCCCCAACTATGTGAGCTTGCTTTTCCCTTTCCTCTTTCTCATGTTCACTCGCAGACTCTTTAGCAACCGGGGTAGGAGGTTGGATCATAACTCCAAGAGATTTGTTAACTGGACCACCATTAACACCATTAGAAGTACCCCACACATAAAGTTTCTAGAAACCTTGTTCAGAATAATGAATGGAATAAATGAACTCTTCTACATTGAGATGGCAGAACTTGTAAATAGAACCTTTTACTTTAGTGGATATTAACACTCTCCCCACCTGGACGTCTTGCCTCATGCTGGTCAAATCATCAACCCCAATTACTTCGCCCCATTTGGCCTCAATCCACTCAAAGGTATTTTTGTTCCAAGCATAAAGTGGAACACCTTATATAAACACCCACACTCTCCTTGATAGGTCTCATTCACTATAGCTACACTCATGCACTTCCCTGAATCGGTTACCCAACCAATCTTTAGCATTTTCTATGAAGGACCTTTTTTCCCTAGAGTCGAGGAACTAGAAAAGCACTTTCGACCCACTCAATGGTTTAATAAAGATCTCATACACTTCATCGGTCCTCATTGCCTCTTGAATGGCAACTATGTTGTTATGGTCTTTCACTTTACCCATCACAACAGCTTTTGACCCAGACCTCACCGATCTCTTTGGCCTCAATCACTCCATCCTTTCCTTTGATAGAACTTCAACTCTGGGATCATCTCTCTGAGATGCCAAAATAGGGGTATAACCTACCCCTTACACAACTGGCCCTCTATAGAGATAGGTCTCCGTTTAAAGCAATCTTTACTCCTACTCATCTCCTCTTACACTCTTTTTACTACCAACTTCTTGTTTAGGCACCATACCCCTTTGTAATATTCAAGGGCTTTAATTGTGAGACCCTAACCCATGTCATTTTGAAAATGATTTAAGTATTGGTGGGGAGTTGGAATTAATGTCTTTAAAACGTATTTGGTTGTGTTTAATTGGATTCAAAGGTTGTTGGCCTTGCGTGTATCCATGGTTTTTGAAAAGGTTAGTTCGATTGGTTGGTTTCAAAGTTTGAAAAATATTTTGGAGTTGTTTTTCGGTTGGTAGTAGCTTTTCAGTCGATTGAGGGGGTTAAGTCAGTCGATTGAGTGTCCTGGAAGGTGGTTCAGTCGACTAAATTTGGGAGTCCAGTCGACTGAGTGGTCTCCAGTGGGTTTTCAGTCGACTGACTTAAGGCGGTGGATGGTTTTTGAGGTATCCAGAAGGTTTTCAGTTGACTAGAAGGGGAAGGTTAGTTGCCTGACCTCCTGTATTTTGGTGTGGTCTATAAATATCAAGCTTTTGAAAGATATTTTTAGATTTTCGTTGCTTCTTGAGTAAGTTTCGATTTGCTCTACCGTCTCTCTAGCTTTTGATGGACCCGGGGTTTAGTTTTCAACAGTCGGACAGCGGATCCTTGGTGTTGATGCCGGGGGTTCGCGTTCACCCGGATAGAATCCCATTTCGTCAACGTTTGATTTTCAAGACGTCGAGCTTTTATCTCAACGAGGTAGGATCCTAGACTTTAATGTAGTTAAAGGGTGTTACGTGCAATTATATGTGTTTTTACTGGGTAAAAAATACATTAAATGTTATTTTCATGTTTAAATCTTATTTTTCGGGTAAAAAGTATGTTTTTACACCTTTCTTAGTTTATTTCATGATTCGGATGTGTTGATATCTGTAGTTTTCAAAAAATTGATTTTGAAAATGGAGGTTTTATGAAAGTCGTGAGAAAAACGTGTTTTTGAGGTTTGGAGCTAACCCTCGGGGTTGAGTCTCAACTTTTAAACGTTTTGATGGAAATGATGAAATATTTTAAAATGTTTTGGTTTGATCTCCATGTTGATGGATGGATCCTTATATACGTTGATGTATAATTGTGAAAATATTTTCATAGTTGAGTTACGGTGAATTTTTAAATGATTCCATACATATACCATGACAGTGAACGTGTTGAGTTGAGCTTCTATTTCTCTTTGGTGAAAGTTCAAAAACGTGCGCAGAGTAAGTTCGCTACGGTCCTTTGGGTTAATCCCCGTAAACATGGTTTGGGTGCTTCTCCCATCGATCGTGGAAATTCGTAAAAAGCCAGTTGCCCCGTGAGTGGCTTCATTGTTGTGACTCCGTATAGAACTTGTCATTACTTAACAGGCCATGAGCGATTTTAGAGTAATGGATAGGAGTCTATAGTTATTACCTTTATCCATGTGTGTGGTAGAGTCGGCACATAGGATTCATTTTATCTTTCTCATCGGCTGTGTGTCCTAAGTGGAGAATACTATTTTTGTTGTTTTATTTTCCTCGATTGTGTGTTCCGAGTGAAAAAATAACGTTTTGATCCGGTGGTGTGATCTGGGTAAACAAAATTAGGTTTTGATTACTGCTTTTCCTTAACTGTGACATGATATCTATACTGTTGATATGCATGATTTTAAGGATGAAAATCTGGGGGTTTATGAAGTAAAAGCGTTTTGAGGTTAGTGTTAGCGTGATGAAAAAACTTGTGATTTTCAGGATGAAACACTTTTTTGGCTCCTGTGGTTGTGTCAACTGTATGCTATGTGTTACATATCTTGCTTTACAATTTTATAATCTGTTTCTATTGGATTTCAGCTCACGGTGTGGAATTTTGTTGTAAAACCTTTTTTAGGTGAACGTGATCCTGTAGGTTGACCTTGGGCTTCCCGGAGGTGGTTGATGAAAAGACTTCTATTTTGTCTTGATAGATTATTTATACCTTTCTGTATATGTTTCATGTTGGATATAACATGTTGTAATTAATGCTTTCGAGAGAACCATGTATGCATGTTATAATTCTTATGGATGTATGCATGTTTTAATGTTTTTGAGAGAACCATGGATTGGTTGTTATTTTTCGTAGTTTCTTACTACGTTTTTCATTACTGGGTTCAACAGTTTATAAACGGAGTTTTCAAATGGTTTATGCTTCATTCAAATTTTTGTGCTTCGAATGAGATTTTGAAAGGCCTAAGCTTCTTTTAAAAAGAAAAGATTTTCTTATTTAAAAACTTGTATTTTGTTTTTAAAGGCTTGGCTTGTGGGACCGTAATTATAGTCTTTGGGCTACTCTTTTAAATTAACTAAACCCTCAGTAGTACGTTTTTATAACGATTTTAGTCATGTTTGGGCTTCATTGTTTACATCCGTTGTGTTGGACGATTTTAGTGGTTGTTCGTAGACTTTTCGCGTGATCCAGTGTTTGGGGCGTGATAACTTGGTATCAGAACTCTGAGTTCGAATACCAATGAGCTGTGGAAAGTGGGTGTGTTATCTTGTGAGGATGTGTGTGTGCTTGGTTGCATGTGTTTGGAACATGAGCATGTTAATTGTTGAGCATGTTATTGATGCCGTGTATATGTGAGCATGGAGGTTAGACCTTAGAATTAATTAATCTTGCCTTCGGGCGTTTGGATTAACAAACTTGGGAGCCAAGTTAGAAACTCGTTTTGCGGACGTGATTTCTAGCAAGGAATTTGTGTAGGTTATCTAAAGTGATAAGTCATTCTTGTTGGCTCTCCTCGGTATCAGTGTTGTGTCTGTATAATCGTTATGGCTATGTGTTAGCATGATTATGTGGTATGTGTTAGAAATAACATGATTGATCGACCTTAGGTTGTCGTGTTTCATGTTTTCTTTATATATATCCTGTACACCCTTCGAGACGACGAGACCGTGATTTGGGTCTTGGATGTGCGACTCGATTGCTATCAGTTACAGAGATAAGGTTATGGGTTGAGCGTCGATCACCTGGTATGTTGTGGAACTCATTAGTGAGTTGGGTTTAGCCAAGTGAGGTTGGCCTCGGTTGGTAAACCGTTAAGTGTTGGTATGAGCAGAGTTTTGTTCATGTGTGGTCGAAGCATGGTAAATGGCTTTGGCTTGGATAGCTAACTCCTCTTGAGAGTATGCTATTGGAGGTTAGAGTTGTGTTAAGGACGGCCTCGTGAGTAGGGGCGATGGGGTGTTGGAGACCCTGGGAAATCAGTTGTTGTGATTGGATTTGAGAATAGTGATAATCCCTTTCGGGGTTGGTGTATATGGTTCTGGTTGTGTGAGCTGTGCTATGTCATGAGCCGTGTACTCAGGATGGAGTATAGGCGGGAACATAATGGATGGGAGCGTAGTAATCCTTGGCTGGGTGTATGTAGAGATAGCAGAACGTAAGCGGTTCTGGAGGTATTTCCTAGTAGTCTGGATGTTGATGGTGGTCAGCAGGATGTTAACGGTAGTCAGAGTAGCATCTGAGGATGTTGTTGGAAGTCTGAGTAGTTCTGATGACCTTGGACGTTATCTACCTCCTTGAGGTTTGAGAATTGAGTTCCAAGTGAGTGAGCTCAAGATTATGGAGAGGAGTAGGAGTTGCAGATATGCTGGGAAGAGCATGGGCCGCGACTATAGTGGAATGTGTAAAGGTTCAGGTTATGATTCTAACATGCGATGAGTAACAGTTCTATGGGAGTCCTACGAGAACGCAGGTGTGTGATCAGGTTGTTAACCTAGTGATCAAGAGTTTGTGTTTGGAAACTGTGCTGGGTTCATGAGGTTCAAAAGGATCGTCGGTGAGTCCGAGAGTGTGGTTGGTTAGTGCTGAGACGATGTATCCTGGTGTGATATGTCTGGAGATTGTTTGTGTTCCACCTTAGGTTCAGAGATGGGTATGTTGTTCGCCCATGGGAACGAAGTGTGGAGTAATAAGGCTCAGCAATGTGCCGTGTGCTTTGGCTAGCCTAAGGCGATAAGTGAAAAATCGTGGGTTACGATGCCTGTAATCGATGTGCGCTTTGAGAGTGGAAGTGCGAAAGGTGTTTGCATGGTTAAGAGAGTTCTTGGTAACTCTAGATGAAGGGTTTTTTGGATTGGATTCCTTTGTATGGTGCCGTGTGCTTTCTATGTGAGTTGCGTGGGCAGTGGGCTCAAGGCTATGACGTGGTTGTGATTTTCCTAGCAGACGTGTGTCTCTGTGCACGTTAAGGATGAGTTTGTAATCCTATGGGATGAGAGGTGTTGTACAAGGTATACAGATTAAAGGTATTCGTAGGTGTGCGAATGATGTCGAAGAGTTGGGAGCTTGGTGTAGCGAATGGTTTGAGCACCGTGATAAGAGTTGACGACAGCTGTTTGAAAGTGGTCAATGTGGCTTCAAGATAACGTTTATAGGGTTCTTAAGAGGCCAAGTGTTGATGAGTACTGGGAGTACGGTGATGTTGGGCCATAGTTTCTTGTTGACCCTTATCTTTTCTCAAGATGGAGAGAGAGTTTCTTTGTAGACGGTTGTTTGATGCGAGTTGTTTCATCTTGATTGGAGGGAGATGCTGGGTTCTTGATTGATTCGGGTTTTGGTTGTGTACTGAGACTACAAATCTCTGTGGATTTGGTATCCGTATTGTGATCCTTCGAATTGTGCCTTGGAAGTTTGTATCGTCGTGATTAAGTGATTGTGGGCTTGATTCTTCGTGGTTTCGATGCGTTGTGCATGGATATGTGCCTTCGTGCAAGTTAAGCATTTGTGTGTGTGTGACCTGGGATCCAATTGCTTCTGCAGTTGGGAACCGTAAAGAATTGCATGATGGGGTTAGTATTATCCCGTGGTGGAAGACTGTAAAAGAATACGTATGAGTTGGTAAGCATAGTAGGCTGTGGCAATCTAGTCGGAGTATGACTTGTGATGCATCATGAGTGAACCATTTGGGTTATGTGCTCTGTGAGGTCCAGTTGGTGGACTAGGACTGCTTGTGTTTGCTCTTGTGACAAGAGAATTGGTGTTGAGATGTAGTGCTCTTTCTACAGTGATCAGCTGAGAATTGTCAACCGTTGCGTGTAGCTTGTTCTGGACTGTGCGGGTATGGTTGTACTTTTAGCTCTTGGTAGAGCGAGAATTTTGTCAGAACAGTGCCGTTGTGATATGCGTATGGTGGGTTTCTGATTGACTTTTGTGAGTCTGGATTCGGTCCTGTTTAGGGCTTGGAACTGTTCAGAGTTTGTAGAGTCGAGGAGTGGTTATCGACTGCGGTGAGTGTTGTGTTTTGGTATAACTGTTATTTGTTTCGGATGGTGATCCCGAGAATGTGATAAAGTACGAGTTAGAAAGGATTCAATGTTTGAGAGACCTTGGTTGGCGTGACCTGTTCAGACGAACGTGATTGTTTGATTTAGAACAAAAGGGCCGTGATGAGTTTTACATAAGAAGAAGTTGCTGCGTGTAAGAGGCAAGTTTTAGTTGGTTAATTAACGGGCGAGTCTGGAGTTCGAATATTCTATTGTTGTGGACTCAAGGAATTGATCTATGAGTTATGAGTTTGAGTTTGATGTCGAAAGATAGTTATCGTGTTTGTTCTGCCAGATGACGGCGATCTTGTTTGAATTGAGGTTGGCTTGTAGCCTTGGTATCAGTGATCGGATAGCGAGATGTTGAGTTGTGTAGTGATGTGTTGTTGCACAAGAGACCTAATTGGGTTTATATAGGTTGTTGGATGCCTATGAGATGTTCTGTCTGCGTGACATGTTGGTCAAGTGACTCATAGGGGTCAAGAGACCTTGTGGCTGTGATGCCGGAGTAGTTTTTCGGTTGTGTGGCACCTTGTCTGGGATAATGGTGTGTCACCTAGTGTTTCTCTCACCGTTCGTGAAGGAAGATCGAATTGAGGATGAAGGTTTAGAAGAAGTGTATTCCTTGGTATTCCAGCTGAGTTAAGTGAGTTTCTCTTGGAAGTTAGATGTTTGTGTTGTTGCTTGCGGATGGATGTCGTGTTACCCTCAATGACGGCATTGTTAGCATCAGTAGGGTAACAAGGTGGTATCAAGTTGGTGGTCGTTTGGTGATCGTAAGAACTTGAGTAAAGTTGTGGAGCCTGTAACTTCAAGTGATCGATGTCAGGGTTTGACGTAGTGTATTTGGATGAGTTAGTCCTTGGTGTGCATGGTGAGATGCGACTGAGCTGGTATGTGGCAGCAAGAATGAGGTGGTAGTCTCTATGTTCGAGCATAGAGAGTGGTTGAGATCGAGTACCACGGTGGATTGGTCTCTTGCTTTGTGTTTGTCAGCAGAGTGATCTGTGTTTAGTGAGAGTTATGTTTCGACGTTTGGCAGCATGAGTTGGATCTTGATCCGATGTTTCATGGATGACGGTGGTGCCAGTGGAACTTGCTATGCGATCAGTTTGTATGGAGGTTGACTCCCCACGTCGTGTTTACCTTGTATAACGATAGGTTTGGGGTTTCAGTTGTTGGGGCATTTATGTTATTGTGCGGTATCGTTGGGTTTACACTAGAGATAGTTGATGGTTGCGGGACAGTGATTGGCTTGAGTTTCAGTGTTGAATTTTGAGGACGAAATTCCTTTAAGAGGGGGAGAGTTATGGGACCCTGGCCCGTGTCATTTTGAAAATGATTTAAGTATTGGTGGGGAGTTGGAATTAACGTCTTTAAAACGTGTTTGGTTGCGTTTAATTGGATTCAAAGGTTGTTGGCCTTGCGTGTATCCATGGTTTTTGAAAAGGTTAGTTCGATTGGTTGGTTTCGGAGTTTGAAAAACGTTTTGGAGATTTTTTTCAGTTGGCAGTAGCTTTTCAGTCGACTGAGGGGGTTAAGTCAGTCGATTGAGTGTCCTGTAAGGTAGTTCAGTCGACTGAATTTGGAGTCCAGTCGACTATGTGGTCTCCAGTGGGCTTTCAGTTGACTGACAAGGGCTGTTCAGTCGATTGACTTGAGGCGGTGGATGGTTTTTGAGGTATCCAGAAGGTTTTCAATCGACTGGAAGGGGAAGGTCAGTCGACTGACCTCTTATATTTTGGTGTGGGCTATAAATATCAAGCTTTTGGAAGATATTCTCAGATTTTGGTTGCTTCTTGAGTAAGTTTCAGTTTACTCTACCTTCTCTCTAGCTTTTCATGGACCCAGGGCTTGGTTTTCAGCAGTCGGACAGTGGATCCTTGGTGTTGGTGCTAGGGGCCTCACGTTCATCCAGACAGAATCCCATTTCGTTGAGGTTCAATTTTTGAGATGTTGAGCTTTTGGCTTAATGAGGTAGGATTCTAGACTTTAATATTGTTAAAGGGTATTACGTGCAATTATATGTGTTTTCACTAGGTAGAAAATACATTAAATGTGTTTTCATGTTTAAACCTTATTTTTTGGGTAAAAAGTATGTTTTTATGCCTTTCTTGGTTTATTTCATGATTCGGATGTGTTGATATCCGTAGTTTTCAAAAGGTAATTTTGAAAATGGAGGTTTTATGAAATTGTGAGAAAAACGTGTTTTTGAGGTTTGGAGTTAACCCTCAGAGTTGAGTCTTAGCTTTTAAACGTTTTCATTGAAACGATGGAATATCTTAAAATGCTTTGATTTGATCTCCATGTTGATGGATGGATCCTTATATACGTTGATGTATAATTGTGAAAATATTTTCGTAGTTGAGCTACGGCGAATTTTGAAATGATTCCATAGATGTACTGTGACAATGGGTGTGTTGAGTTTGGCTTCTATTGCTCTTTAGTAGACTTCCAAAAACGTGCGCAGAGTAGGTTCGTTACGGTTCTTCGGGTTAATCCCCGTAAACGTGGTTTGGGTGCTTCTCCCATCGACCGTGGAAATCTATAAAAAGTCGGTTGCCCCGTGAGTGGCTTTATTGTTGTGACTCCGTATAGAACTTGTCATTACTTAGCAGGCCCTGAGCATTTATAGAGTAATGGACAAGAGTCAATAGTTGTTACCTTTGTCTACGTGTGTGGCAGAATCGGTACATAGGATTCATTTTATCTTTCTCCTTGGTTGTGTGTCCCGAGTGGAGAATACTGTTTTTATCGTTTTATTTTCTTCGGTGAGTTGGAAAATAACGTTTTGATCCGATTATGTGATCCAGGTAAACAAAATTAGGTTTTGTTTACTGCTTTCCCTTAACTGTGGCATGATATCTGTACTGTTGATATGCATGGTTTTAAGGATGAAAATGTGGGGGTTTATCAAGTAAAAGCTTTTTGAGGCTCGTGTTAGCCTGATGAAAAAACTTGTCGTTTTTAGGATGAAAAACCTTTTTGCCTCCTGTGGTTGAGTCAACTATATGCTATGTGATTGCATATCCTTTTTTATAGCTTTAAAGTCTATTTTTATTGGGTTTCGGCTCACGGTGTGAGATTTTGTTATAAAATTTTTTTCAAGTGAACGTAGTCATGTAGATTGACCTTGGGGTGCCCGGAGGTGGCTGATGACAAGACTTCTGTTTTGTCTTGATAGGTTGTTTATACCTTTCTGTATATGTTTCATGTTGGATATAACATGTTGTAATGCGTATATAATTCTTATGGATGTATGCATATTTTAATGCTTTCGAGAGAACCATGGGTTAGTTGTTGTTTTCCGTAGTTTCTTACTACGTTTTTCGTTGTTGGGTTCAACGGTTTATAAACGGAGTTTTCAAATGCTTTATACTTCATTCAAACTTTTGTGCTTCAAGGGAGATTTTGAAAGGCCTAAGCTTCTTTTAAAAGGAAAAGATTTTCTTATTTAAAAACTTGTATTTTATTTTTAAAGTCTTGGCTTGTGGGATCGTAATTGTAGTCTTTTGCGCTACTCTTTTAAATCAACTAAACTCTTGGTAGTAAGTTTTTATAACGGTTTTAGCCTTGTTTGGGCTTCATTGTTTACATCCATTGTGTTGGGCAGTTTTGGTGGTTGTTCGTGGGCTTTTCGTGTGACCCAATGTTTGGGGCGTGACATTAATTGCATCTCCATAATCCTAGAAACTCACAAACCCAAATTTGTTATTACTCTGTCGTCTCCTCTTCTTTGGGATAAAGACATCTACTACACGCCCACAGTGATTGAATATGTTTCGCAGCTAAACTTGGTGCACTTGCTCCGGAATTTGATCAACAAAGATTGTAGCTACGTTTACCTGGGTTCTATGACCTTCACATTGAACATCTAAACCTCTACATCTTGTTTTCAACCCGTACTTCGTAGCTTTCCACTACCTCTTTACCTTTCTCAGTATACTTCACACACACTCTCTCTCTCTCTTTCCATCAAAATAAAGCTTAGTTACAACGGAATTAGAGAAATCGAAGCTAGAATACCTTCAATCTTCGAAGTCCTAAAACCTTAGTCGGTGAATTCCCCCTTCAGAGAGCCCTTTCCCTTTTGTTTTTGTTTTATTTGTGGTTCAAACTGATATTTATATATTCTTTTAGTCGATAAAAAATATATTATATTAAAAAGCATTTTGTTTTGTTTTAATTTTTTAATTGGTAAATGGAAATTTATATTAAAAGAAAGAATAGCAACTAAAGGGAAAGGACTCCCTTACAAAGAGGCAACAAAATTCCTCTAGATGAACCAATAAAGGACTCCCTATTGTTGACAAGAGACCAACCAACAATTAAACCATGAGACCAAAACAGAGCAATTACAGAACATTTATGCTCAAACTAAAAGCATCTCAGTAGCATAGCACTTAGGGCAACAAAAGCAAAACATTAGAGCATCAGCAATAGCAAAAGCAATACATCCCGGGGCAGCACAACAACAATCTTTGGAAACCCAGCACAGCCACTCCGAGTAAACACCAAAACCTCAACTGAGCATGACCCAGGAACTTAGCAGCACTCAGCATATAACCTTTTTCAGCTTGGCACCAGCCTTCATGCAACATAACAGCTAAACCAAGCATTACAACAACCCGGCATGGCAGACCATTCTGCATAGAGAACCATTCAGCAAATCAATAAAAACAACATATACCAATCATAGCAACAAAACTCAACAACTCAATCACAACAACATAGAAATCCAGAAAATCTAGCAGAGCCAACAATGATAGTAGAGCCAACAATGATAGTAAAGCCAGCAAATCTAATACACAGCAAAGCACTCAACTAAACAAGGCAACCCATCCATCAAAGCAACAAGATCAATACCATCACTACATAACACTCAACACAACAACACATCATAGCACCAAGAACTACAAGGGTGACAACCTTCAACATAAAAGGGTAGCACCTATTGACCTAGGAACACTTTAACCTTTCAATCTTTAGGCTTCTCACTGCCTCGATGTTGAAAAGAAAGTTATGGACCAAAAAAGTCGAGGGATGAAGCTAGGATTTAGTCCACAAGTCAACTTTAACCTTAACCTCCTCAACAGCTAAGCTCTAATCAACTTCCTCACTAAAGAACACCTTTATATTCCTTGCGAACCATATAACCCAAATAGAAGCATAGGCCACACTAACCTAAATACATTTAGCAAAACTGCCACCTTTTAACCCCTTCTACTAGGATAGTAGGCTCTAGAGATTGCTAGGACAAACCCAAGATAATCGAATTAAAGAACAGGCCTATTACTGAATCATTCTAACAACGTCGGAGTTCTTGGAAGCCAGGCGAAGAAGAAGAGCATCGTCGATTTTGACGTGGATGACTTCGACCGCATCATGCATGTCAACATTAAAAGAGCCACAACTGAACTATGAATTAATCAGCTTGAATAGTGGAGGAGCAAGGCTGTTAACGAAGGTTCTAGGGTTTTCATTTCAAAGTATGCATTCAGATCTACCAAGGTTAGGGCTTTTAATTGAAGGTTTTAGGTCGACAATTGAAGGGTAGGGTTGCGAATCGAAGACTTTGGGCTGATGATTGAAGGCTTTGAGATACTAATAGAGAGTCTTGGGTTGTTAATTGAAGGTTCGGGTTGCTCATTTTTCTCCTAATTTACGAAGGTACCCTTCCAAATCTTTTTTGAATTGACTTTTCTCCAATCAAATTTCAAACCCTAGCGGATAAGCTGAAACTAGCAGAAGGTCTTCGACAGATTTGTGTATGTTATGTGCTTGTTCTATTTTGTTGTAATGAATGCTTGATCCAAAACGCATATGGGTGACCTAAGGTTTTAATCTCATCAGAACTATCCCATAATCTTTATGGATACTATTCCAGACTAAGTTAACAGTTCATGGCTACGCAACATGTTCAATTAGTGTAGACCAGTGGCAGATGCTTTCATCCTAAGAAAGAGGCAACAAAGCAACTCTAGGTTTGGTTTTGTAAGATTCTACAAGCCTTCGGATGTAGCCATGGCTATTACAAGGTATAATAGTTTGTGGTGGTTTGACAACATGCTGACAATTAGTAAAGCCTGGCAGGGCTCGAATAGGTGAAATAGCTTGAGGTGGTTTGATCCTTGCAAGACGTAGAGAAAAATCGTGTGGGGTATTACTAGCTCCTCTCATAAAGAAATACAAAAAGAAACACAGAGGATTAAACATAGGGCTATTGAGTCTGAAGAATTATGTGAGGAGATTGTTGAGGCTTAGAAAGTGAATGAGGAATAGGTGAAATATTGTGCGGTAGGGATAATCAAGGATACCGTACTTATAGCCAGTGTATAAGTGGCTATGAGAGCAAACGAAGTCTTTGACATCACTATAAAACCAATAGGGGGCTTGAAGGTCCTGCTCCAATTTCTTGATCCAGAGGTAAAATACTTCTTCCTCCTAGACGCAAAGAATTGGTTGGACAATTGGTTTGAGGTAGTGCATGAGTGGTTAAATCAAATCTTATTAGAAGAGTGTGGTTAAATGTTGAGGGTATTCCACTCCATGCTCGAAATGATTCCACCTTCGTGGGCGTAGGAAGTAAGTGGGGTGAAGTAATAGGTGGTGACGAGAAGACTAGTAAAAGACAAGACATAGAAGCAAGGAGGGTATTGGTATCCACTCAAGCTGAGGATCCTATCAATAAGATCTATAGTCTTAAGGTGGAAAACTTCATACACTCTATAAGATGTATTGAGCAGAATTCCCAAAAGTTATACGTGTAGGGAAATTCCTCTGATGGTGTAGGCTCTCAAAAAACCAAACCCAATGGGTGGATGCACAGCCTCTTAATTGGGGATCGATGGACTATGAAGACACAATAGAGGAAGAGGAAATCCAGGATCAGTCCATACAAGCCATTGAAGAACACTCCAAGCACAACCATGGTGAAGAAGAACCTATGGAGAAGATAGCAGGTGACATGGCACTGCTTAGCTAAGTAGAGGAATTAGTTACTGATGCTAATGCTGAGAACTCAAATGAAGACATGAAAGAAGTAAACATCTCAGAAAAGGTATTGTGAGACTCTATACCGTTTCATTTTAGATATATATTTATTCATGTTTGACGTGTTTCTTTTATCACATAAATATCATCTATGAAAGATTTATGCTTCGGTGTTGTAGAATAGCATGTATAAATGTGTTATATGCTTTTTGGGGTTTGGTAGAGGCTTGTTTGGCTTGTGTTTGGACCAAAAACTCTATTTTACATTGAAAAACACACTGCCCAGTAGTTCGGTCGACTAGAGGGCTTGGCTCAGTCAACTGGACCAAAAATTTTGAGTTCGGTCGACTGGATATGGGGGTTCGATCGACTGGACAGTACCTTTTTGGCGTTTCTATAAATATCCCAGGGGCTGAGATATTTGTTTTAAACCTTTCTTAGAAGCTAAGTTTCTCGTTTCTCTGTCTTCTCTCTAGCTTTTGAGGGCCCGGGGCTTGATTTTTCGTTAATTTCTTTGTGGATCCTTGCTATCGGGGACATAGGCTTCGCACCCATCTGGACAGATTCTCATTTTGACGAGATTTAATTTTTGAGACATCGAGTTTTGACTCACTGTAGACACCCCAATTTGACCCCGCCTAATCTTAGGTGAATCCGATGATGAAGACAAGTGGAATGGTGGCTCAGTACGATCCTCGAAAAGTGATCCAAGCTCGGTATTTGAACCCGAAACCTTCAAAACAATGAAATTTTGTCAAACCATCGAAACTTGCTACCCAAGTAAGGCGACCACCAGGTTCATTGTGGCGACCATCAATAGAACCCTTTGATAACCCTAGCCAAATATGGCGACCGCCACCTTTTATTATGGCGACCGCCATCTTGCATCATGGCGACCGCCATAGAACTTTGTGGAACCTTTCAAAAGTATAGCGACCACCAACTTGTATTGTGGCGACCGCCAACTTCAAATGGCCTGATGTGTCCAAAAAACGTGACAACATCTCATTGGCTGAAGAACTCTATAAATACCGTACCTCTGATACGTTTTCGAGGACAGAATTTTGGTGAGAGGTTTAGTGAGAGAAGCTCTGCCGAGTTGCTGAGCAATTCCGAGTCTCGACGTCGAAGCCCTGCCAAAATACCGAGATCCGAACATCCGACACCTACATTAAAATCTTGCTTGGATCACCGCCCGAGGATTGGACCGTTGAAGCACATTTTCGACTTGAGGATTTCCCGACACTCTAGGTATCTCGTTTGGATCCCCGATCCTTCTAACTCCATTCTCTCTCTTTTGGGGTGATCAGGTTAAATTCAATCTTAATTTGTATATTCCATTCATTTATCTAGTTAATCTTGTTTTGTTTCATGTATTTTGGTTACTCTCTTTACTCTCTTAGTTGTTAATTTCCTCACATTCCACACTTTGCACATTATCATTCTCTTTTTTATTCATTAATTAGTGCCAACATTCTTTTAGCAATTACAACTTATTATTGTTATTAATTGTTATAATTAAGGCACTTATATTATATAAATATAATTATTAATATTACATTCATACCTTCTAATTAAGTAGTTATGTTTATTTCATTTCGTTTCTTTCTTTTATAATTAGTTTAAAGTTCTTCTGTTAGTTTTTTATTTTTCTTTAGTTTTAGCATTAGTTTAATGTTCTCTTTCTAGCATTTACTTTCTTTTCTTTTTCTTGTAATATAACTTTTATTTAAATGTTTCATTATATTTAATTTAATGCGTTTTTTCTAGTATTTATTTTCCTTATTCTTTTCTCTTCTTTTAATATTAGCTTAATGTTCATTTGTTGGCCTTCATTTTTCATTTTCTTTTCTTTTCTTATGGTGTAATTTTCTTTTATAATATTTTATTTTCTTTCTTTTTATTATTAGCTCTAATTTTCTTATTATGCTTCTCTATTACACCTTTTAATGTTAGTGTTTATTTTTCTTTTAAAGCTTCATTTTCTTTTTCTTTTGTAGTTTTAATTTTTTTTTCATAACACTTATTTTTCTTCATTAAATCCAAAATTCACAAAAGTCTCTTAAATTAATCTTTAAATGTTAGTATAAATTTTTTCTTATTATAACAATTTTTTTCTCTTTTCTTTTTTTTTTTATTTTCTTTTGTTTCTTTCAAAGCATAAAATGTAAATTGTTAGATTTTTTTTCTTTAGTTTAATGACATTTTCTAACTTTTTCATTTTAGAATAATTTTCTTAATAAATCTTACCTTTATTTTCCTTTTCTTCAAACCTCTAAATTCTCTTTGTTATAAAACCATTATTTTCTTTGTTAGTAAGTTTTTTTTTATTTTTAGTGTTAAATATTTATCATATTAATGTGAATGCATGTTTTTGTTTATTTGAAAGTATGTTTAGAAAATTTTAGTTTATCTTTTGTAACAAATTATGTTTAGATAATTTTAATATTTTCTAGCATATTTTTATTTTACTTATACACATCATGATAGTTAGTTTATTTTTGTGAATATTATATGCGGGTGTGCACCATGTATCCTTTAGTTAGAAATTACATGTCATAGGATTTAGGAATTCATTCATTTGTTTGTCTTAATTTGGAGTGCTATATACATAAGTTATGTATTTTTCATATTTGATTTTGGATGTTCTCTCTTTACCTCTATTTTCTTTATTTGTATACATTTGAGAAATCCTATTAAAAAATCAATGATGATTAGTAGAGGCCAATCTTACGGTTGAGCGAACAGGGTGCCTAACACCTTCTCCGATTTTTACCTTAGCTCCCGAATCTTTTTTCTCTAGTTAACGTTTTAAAAGATCAGTAGCCATTTTTGTTTTTCTAAAAAATTAAGCGGCGACTCTATTTTCAATAAAAAGGGGTTTTCAAAGATTGGTTTTTAAGGTGTTAAAATATTTTTCAAATATCTTTGAATTCTCTTATTTTTGAACACTTTCAAAACCCCCAAATCCCAGCGCCATAGTATTTTCTGGCGACTCCGCTGGGGACTGATTTCTAAAACTAAATAAGAGGGCTAGACTTGAAAGCATCATTATTTCTTAATAAAAAACTTCTCATTTGCATTTTCGCATGCATATGCATTGTTCTTCAAACCCCTCTGCTTGATCGACCTGACGCTCTGAACGTACATCCGTTTCGGGAATTGTTGGGAAGGCGCGCAACCCTTACTGACTGTATGCTATTATAAGTGCAGTAAAAGAGTTTGAGCATACTTTTTGACTATGTTCTGCATGGGAGGTATATACCTGGCTCTATTCAGAAGGTACCTTATTCAATTGACCAAAATCGGTCGTTCGCATATAGTGAACTTAGAACTCTCCTTTAGGTGCTATTGACCTTGTTAGGATTATGTGTTTTCTTTATTGTATGTTTTGCTTGCGTATTGTTAGGATTATTTGTCTGGATTAGGTAATTCTTTTCTGGGGTCGGCTCAGGTTTTCTTTTATCCTTTGTTGATTAGGTTAGCTTTTCTTTCGGGTTTTTACCCAGACCTTGTTCCTCTCCATGTTCGATTTTCACACCGTAGTCTTCTTCTTAGGGTGATGCCCGTGTTTCGTTTTAAGGCCTATAGGATAGTTTCTCTCTCCTTCGAGTTCTTCCTGGATTGTTGGTTTTTCTCTGCCTTTGTTTACGCTCATTTTTTTCAAAACTCTTGGCATACCCATGAGAGTTAGTCCTTTTTTCTTACCGTTATGCTTCCCGTTTTCTGTTAGAATCCTAGATTAAACCAACCTCCTGAGAATTAGAATTGTTTCCTTGCTGAAGTGCTGTCCGCTTCCCCATTTTAGGTAAAATTTCCTTCTAGAATCTAGTTGATCCCCCATCTTAGCCATCATTCTAGTTTTTGAGTCACCCTATTGTTATGCTGCCAGCATGAACTTGATAGGGGCATTGTTTTAGTCTCGCGTTTTTCTGCTCACGATTTGCTATTTTGGGTATTCAAGATATTTGCTATCTGTTGTCATAATGTTTGCCCGGGAAGTGTCTGATGCTAGTTATTCTGATTTTGGGATCTAGGTTTTCTCTGTGAGTTTACCATTGGGTCGAGAAGAATACAGTCAGCACACATTTGGGTGAGGTCAGGATTAGGTAGACTTTGTAGGGTATTCGAACAGTCAGCTGAAATGGCAAAGAATGAGGTGAACTTGACAGCTCTAATGAGAGCTATTACTGAGATACAAAGAGCTGTGGAGCAGCATACCCAAAGCTCAAAACCAATGTCAGGCGCAGATCCGGGCAATTCAGGCCCGTATGCCCGTTGTAAATGGACAGCTAGATGACACAAATGAGAATGGCGAAGACTTTTGGGATGATAACTCGGGACAATACGTACCGCAAGTTGCTGTCCCACCTTAAGTCCCACGCCCAATTGTGATAGAAGAAGAGAACACTGCTCAATCCAGGGAGTCTGCGCTGGCGGAGAAAATTGACCGTATGGAGCAGGTTTTGAGGAAGACAAAGGGAGTAGAGGAATATATGCTGGATGTAAGGGGACTCTGCCTATTCTCAGATGCCAAATTGCCCGAAAAGTTTAAAATACCAGAGATAGAAAAGTTTGATGGCACCGAATCCCCGAATTCATCTGAGGATGTATGTTGGAACTCTCTCCCCCATGGGAATTGATGACCACTTGAAGGCCCAGCTCTTTCACCGATCTTTTTCTGGGGCAGCCCAAAAATGGTTCCTCTCCCTCGACGTAGCAAAGACCAGAACCTGGGAGGACATAGCTACGGCATTTGTCAGTCAGTACAGCTATAATGTCCAGCTAGATGCAACCACTCGGGAGTTGGAGACCACCCGTCAAGAAAGCAGAGAGTCGTTTGTGGACTTTTTGACCAGGTGGAGGGGGGGAAAGGCAGCCAAAATGACAAATTGACCAACAGAAAAGGAACAGGTGAGGATTCTAGTCAAGAATCTCTAATCTCCTCTGAAGCGTTATTTGGTCACGCAGCTGCTCTCCACATTCGCACAGTTGTTTGATGCCGGGGTTCAGATAGAAGATGCCATCCAGTCTGGTGATATCGATGAGGCTGAGCCAAACCAAAAGCCTAGAAGACCTTACCCATCCAACAACCAAAACCATCTCACCTCTTCCCCTAACCCTGCATCTCGCTCTAACGAGGTGAATTTGCTAAACCCCCAATCAGATCGACTGAATTCTTCACCTTCATCACTTCCTTCCAGAAACAACCAGCCGTCGCAGTTGAAAATGCCAAGGAGAGTTTTCACTCCCCTTAATATCTCTCTGACCACGGCCCTGAATCGACTTATCGAGAAAGGGCTGATAAAGCTTCTTGATCCATTGCCACCTCCTAACCCTTTACCGCTACGCTATGATCCCACCCAATATTGCTCATACCATCAGAGCCATGCACACCCAACCGACAACTGTCTGAAACTCCGCCATGACATTCAGGATCTCATTGACAATAAGGTCATTCCACCTCCGTCTGCACCGAATGTCACAACTGGTTTTTAAATTCTTGTGTTTTGCATGATTCAAGTCTCGAGTCAAGTTGAAGTTTTATAAGTTTTTGCTTTGTTCTGATCAGTTGGATGTCAAGTTTAAGGGAACGTCTATCTGTGCACCCTTTTCTTTTTCTTTTAATTTTGTAATCCCTGCTCTCTTTGATATCAATGAAATAAACGAAGGTTCTGATTATTCTGCGTTGCTTCATTTATTTTGTACGCTTTCTAATAATTTTCAATTCGAAGGGGATGTCCCCAAAAAATTAAAAATTTTAATAAAAAAGAGAAAAAGAAATGCGTGCCTAACCAATAATTGAAGAAACTTTATCAATAAATCTGAGTAATAAAATTAACCTACAAATTGTCTAAATTGGTTCTTCTTTATTTTTAGTTGAACATGAACAATTAATGACTTTATTAAAAGAATTCAAAGACATTTTTGCATGATCATACGAGGATATGCCCAGAATTGATTTTGATATTATCTAACACCATATCCCTTCGTATCCCGATGCCAAACCGAACAAACAGAAATTGAAAAGGATACGGCTAGAATGGGCTCTGATGATCAAAGAAGAAGTCGCCAAACAGATCAACGCAGAATTCCTTGTGGTAATCAAATATCCGAAGTGGGTGGCTAACATGATGGATGCATCAGTATTTGTGTGGATTTTTAGAATCTCAACAAGGCTAGTCCGAGGGATGACTACCCACGATCACATATTAACATCTTGGTGGATAGTACAACGGGGTACACCCTCTTGTCATTCATGGATGGTTTCTCCGGGTATAATCAGATTCTAATGGACTCTGAAGATAGAGAAAAGATGACATTCACTACACTGTGGGGCACCTACTGCTATCACGTGATGCAGGGGCAACCTACCAAAGGGTTGCCACTACCTTGTTGCATGACATGATACACAAGGAAGTCGAAGTGTATGTAGACGATATGATTGTGAAGTCCAAAGATCGAGACAACTATATCCTAGTGCTATAAAAATTCTTTGAAACGATCAAGAAGTATAAAATGTGGCTCAACCCGTAGAAGAATGGCAGAAGAATTTGAGGGAAGTGCTTCTCTTATTCGGTAAAAGAAGGCTACAAAACCTATTTCACATACAGGGATGCCAAAGGAGGATAGCTCGTGCGTTCAATAAGAAAGACAAGACCTGGGCCTTGAGAGAAAGTGACTTGGCTCTTAAGAAAATCAAGGCTCCTATTTTCGACCAAAGAGGCAAGTTCAAGCCGAATTGAGCCAGGTCGTATCTAATCAAGACTATTATGACTGGGGTGTTGTAATCTTCATGGATTTGGATGGGAACCCGTTCTCCACTCCAATCAACTTGAACCAACTCAAAAAAAAAAAACTTCTCTTGAGAGAAAAATGGAGATAAAATAAAAGCATGCTGAGTTGAAAATCGAAAAGGTGACTTAGGCAAAAGTTATAGCACCCCGTAAGGCCGAAAACCCGAAAAAGCAACCTTGGCAAAAGTTAGGGCATCACAAAAGGAGAGTGTTAATATCCGAGAGTAAACCGAGGCTGAACTACATTATGGCCTGATTCCACTTTTTGGGATATGTAGGCAGCTTCTTTTAAGAAGTCCGGCCACCTTCTTTGTTTTAGCCATCTTTGAATATGAGTAATGATCAATATAAATTTATCTTTGAGTTTTGATAATAAAGTTGTTTAATTGTAAGAATCGAAAAAATTTAAATAATTAGGAACTTTTTTCAGATAAACGTAAAATTTTCATTATTTCAGTTGCGATCACAAGGTTTTGCAAGTAAAGAAAAATCACGCAACAGATGAACAGATGAAGTAATAAATGGCACTAAGGCCCAAAATGCATCTCAAATATGTCAGAGTAAAAAATTGGGGCACCCAGGCCCACTAAACAGTAAACTGGGGCACGTAGGCCCATGGAGTAGATAAATGTATATAGATGTATCAAACTCGGGCACGTAGGCCCACCAAAATAAATGTATCAAAAAATAAGTAAAATTGGGAGGAGGGAAGCTCTCTCTCTCTCTCTCTCTCTCATATGTGTCTCGAGCAGACTCGACGGGAAGGGCTGGCCTCCTCCAAGCTATCATCCTTGAAGAGTATGTCGAAGTCATCACCATCGTCACTGCCAGAGGAAGAGACAACTCTAGATCGGCTCCAAGCAGATGAGACTAACCCTCTGGAACGAGCTCGAGAAGATGCCCGGGAACCACGGTCTCTAACCGGGGCTAGGGCTAGGGCTGCACAGGAGGCCCAACTAGAACCTATAGCGGCACTATGCTGGTAGCCGGAGCTGGTGGCTATCAAGAGAGAAGCAAGACTTAGAGCGGAATAAAGACAAAAAAATGTAGAAAAACTGAAAAGAACATGCAAGCTACTCACAACGGCTACTGGTGTGAAAGCGATGCCGGCTGCCCGCATCGAGGCATCCATCTACCGGACCAGTACCCTCAAGCCGGTGACCATCAGCATCGTACGGTCTAACCAAGCCTGATCAACCTGCAAAAGAGAATGGTTCAAGAAAATTAAATAGATAAAAAGAACAGGTGATTGAAGGAAGGGTAGCTGACTAACCTGGCCGATGTCAGCCCTAAACTCTGGCGCTGGCGGAATAGGGACTGGTAGAAAGAAATGGAAGCCGTATGTAACCGTCTGGATATCCCATGGGATCTCTGGCCCCCTCGTCCCAGCAGCAGCAGTAGCACCAACTCCTCTAGCAGCTGCTCCAGCTCCCGCAGCAACATTAGCGCCAGCATCAGCAGCCTCCGGCATGTGTCTCCACCTCCGGCCACCTGGGGCAATCGGGTCGGGTCTTAATGGACCAAGTAGATGGGCCTGGGCCTAGGCGGTGTAATCTCCCTCCACCACCAGCATCTCAGTAGCGGGAGTCCCTACCAGCTCGAGGAGAAGATTGACCCGGCTCAGATGCTCAGTCCAGCGCATACAGGCCGGAGGAACCACTGGGATCTGGAAGTGATCCAGGCCGACCGACTGGCGAACCACTCGCTCTCCTAGATAGTACTCCCGTCCAAATGGACCCTTCAGTAGGATCCGCCTAGAAATGATATCCCGACTGCGCATCAAGTCTGCGCCGGCCTGATCCTCCACGCCCCTCCATACATCCCAATGGACCTGCAACAGTTTAAAATACAGTACAATGCGAAGAACAGTAAGCCACACAGTATGATGAATAGTGTACAGTGTGCAGGGCAGACAAGAGAACAGAAACAGTACAGTGTGGTGCAGTACAGTGCAGTGAGCAGTATAAGAAGGCAGTGAACAGAATAGTAAGCAGTAAATAAAGATACCTGGTCAGGAGTTAGCCGGTCCAGCGAAACCCGAAACCGGTCGATGTTCTTCGCCCCGGCCTTCTTCCCCTTCAACCCTCGGGATCACCGGGCTGCACGGGGAATAACCAGAGGGTCTGCCGATGAGTTCGCCGGGACATGAAGCCCAAGGAATTCATAGGTCCATAACTGCAAATAAGAAGATGTCAGCAAGCAGATAATAACAGATGACAGAAATAAATGAAATGAAAAACCGTACCTCCCAGACCCTCCAGTATCCCCCGATGCTGAGCTCCTGGGGGAACCGAGTCAAGGTCCGCATGAAGCTGTAGAGTGTAGCAAGAGCAGCCCCCCCAGTCATAAGTAGCAACCCGGTCAAGACGATCCAGGCCGCCCAAGTAATGCAAATGAACGGGTGTTTCTTAAAAATACTTCGAGAAAATTTTGTGTGTTTAGAAATAATTCCAAAAGTAATTTCATGCGTTTTAAACCCTTATCTTTTGGAGGTGTTTTCTCCTTCCGATAAATCCAGCTTTAAGCCGTAACTTGGTTGTTAACTCGCATCCCGCCCCGAAATTGTCGGTCTTAACTCGACCTATTAATTCGCGGTTATCTTTCCCGCTAAATTTAATTTCAAGCCATAACTTGGCTTTTAATTATTCTTTATCCCGCACCTCGCCTCGAATTTTTAGGTCTTAACTCGACCTATTAATTTGATGTTTGACTCGTCGGTCCTCCTCATGACCCTAAACTGACTCGTCGGTCCTCCTCATTACCCTAAACTGACTCGTCGATCCTCCTCACAATCCTAAACTAACTCGTTGGTCCTCCTCACGACCCTAAACTGACTTGTCGGTCCTCCTCATGACCTTCAACTGACTCGCATTACATTACACTATACTTATCATACATCACATTTCTTATCTTACATCCTTGCATCTTACCCCATGAACTACGTTTTGGTCTGATCCCTAGCAAAAGGGTACATAGGCAGCTTGATAAAAATACTAGTACGACCAACATCATATGCGTTCTTGTGTGCTTGTGGCCTAAGATTGGCGGCTCGATCAAATAGCTATTGTCTCTGGATCTTTGATATAACTTGCCTTACACGTTGCTGTGCAAATTATATCAAAGAGGGGAAACTGTAGACACCCTAATTTGACCCCGCCTAATCTTAGGTGAATCCAATGATGCAAAGAGGTGGAATGGTGCCTTAGTACGATCCTCGGGAAGTGATCCAAGCTCGGTATTTAAACCCGAAACCTTCAAAATAATAAAATTTTGTCGAACCATCGAAACTTGCTACCCAAGTAAGGCGACCACCAGGTTCATTGTGGCGACCATCAATAGAACCCTTTGATAACCCTAGCCAAATATGGCGACCGCCACCTTTTATTATGGCGACCGCCATCTTGCATCATGGCGACCGCCATAGAACTTTGTGGAACCTTTCAAAAGTATAGCGACCACCAACTTGTATTGTGGCGACCGCCAACTTCAAATGGCCTGATGTGTCCAAAAAACGTGACAACATCTCATTGGCTGAAGAACTCTATAAATACCGTACCTCTGATACGTTTTCGAGGACAGAATTTTGGTGAGAGGTTTAGTGAGAGAAGCTCTGCCGAGTTACCGAGCAATTCCGAGTCTCAACGCCGAAGCCCTGCCGAAATACCGAGATTCGAACCCCGACACCTTCATTAAAGTCTTGCTTGGATCACCACCCGAGGATTGGACCGTTGAAGCACATTCCCGACTTGAGGGTTCCTCGACAATCTAGGTATCTCGTTTGGATCCCCGATCCTTCTAACTTCATTCTCTCTCTTTTGGAGTGATCGGGTTAAATTCAATCTTAATTTGTATATTCCTTTCATTTATCTAGTTAATCTTGTTTTGCTTCATGTAATTTGGTTACTCTCTTTACTCCCTTAGTTGTTAATTTCCTCACATTCCACACATAACACATTGTCATTCTCTTTTTTATTCATTAATTAGTGCCAACATACTTTTAGCAATTACAACTTATTATTATTGTTAATTGTTATAATTAATACACTTACATTATATGAATGTAATTGTCAATATTACATTCATACCTTCTAATTAAGTAGTTATGTTTATTTCATTTCGTTTCTTTCTTTTATAATTAGTTTAAAGTTCTTCTGTTAGTTTTTTATTTTTCTTTATTTTTAGCATTAGTTTAATGTTCTCTTTCTAGCATTTACTTTCTTTTTTTTTCTTGTAATATAGCTTTTATTTAAATGTTCCATTATATTTAATTTAATGCTTATTTTCTAGCATTTATTTTTCTTATTCTTTTCTCTTCTTTCAATATTAGCTTAATGTTTATTTGTTGGCCTTCATTTTCCATTTTTTTTTCTTTTCTTTATAGTGGTATAATTTTCTTTTCTAGCATTTCATTTTCTTTCTTTTTATTATTAGTTCTAATTTTCTTATTATGCTCCACTTAGTACTCATTTTAATGTTACTGTTTATTTTTCTTTTAAAACTTTATTTTCTTTTTCATAACACTTATTTTCTTCATTAAATTCAAAAATCACAAAAGTCTCTTCAATTAATCTGTAAATGTTAGTATAAATTTTCTCTTATTATGGCAATTTTCTTCTCTTTTTTTTTAAAATTTTTTATTTTCTTTTGTTTCTTTCAAAGCATAAAATGTAAATAATTATGTTTTCTTTTTCTTTAGTTTAATGACATCTTCTAACTTTTTTATTTTAGAATAATTTTCTTAATAAACCTTTTCTTTATTTTCCTTTTCTTCAAACCTCTAAATTCTCTTTGCTATGAAACCATTATTTTCTTTGTTAATAAGTTTTCTTTACTTTTAGTGTTAAATATTCATCATATTAATGTGAATCCATGTTTTAGTTCACTTGAAAGCATGTTTAGAGTAGTTTAGTTTATCTTTTGTAACAAATCATATTTAGGTAATTTTAATATTTTTTAGCATATTTTTGTTTACTTATTCACATCATGATAGCTAGTTTATTTTTGTGAATATTGCATGCGGATGTGCTCCATATATCTTTTAGTTAGAAATTGGATACCATAGGACTTAGGAATTCATCCATTTATTTGTCTTAATTTGGAGTGCTATGTACATATGTTATGTATTTTTCATATTTGATTTTGGATGTTCCCTCTTTGCCTCTATTTTTTTTATTTGTATGCATTTGAGAAATCCTATTAAAGAACCAATGATAATTAGTAGAGGTCAACCTTACGATTGGGTGAATGGGGTGCCTAACACCTTTCCCGATTCGTACTTTAGCCTTCGAACTCTTTTTCTCTAGTTAACGTTTTAAAATATCAGTAGCCATTTTTGTTTTTCTTAGTTTTTCTCAAAAACTAAGTGGCGACTCTATTTTCAATAAAAAGAAATTTTCAAAGATTGGTTTTCAACGTGTTAAAATATTTTTCAAATATCTTTGAATTCTCTTATTTTTGAACACTTTCAAAACCTCTAAATCCCGGCGCCACACTCGCCGAGGTAGGATTCTAGATCATACTGCTGTATAAGGGTGTTATATGTAATTATACGTGTTTTTACCGGGTAAAAAATACATTAATGTCATATTTATGTTTAAACCTTATCTTTCGGGTAAAAAGCATATTTTTCGCTTTTCTTAGTTTATTACATTATATGGCTTGTGAATGTATGATTTTCAAAGGTGGGTTTGAAAATGGTGATTTTTGATGAAAATCTCAACACTTGGTATTTTGGAGGTTTTGAGCTAACCTTTGGGGTTGAGTCTCATTTTTTGAAACATTTTGTTAAAAACGGAAAAAAATATTTTGAAATATTTTTGTTTGATCTCCATGTTGATGGATGGATCTATATACATGTTTCATGTATTTTGTGAAAATATTTTCGTGGTTGAGCTACGGGATGATTTTTGAAAGGATTCTCTAGATGTACCGGGATAGCGGGTATTTGGCACGAGTTGCCATCGGTGGAAGTCTAGAAACGTGTGCAGAGAAGGTACCTTTGTCCTTCGGGATAGTTCCCGTAAAGAAGGTGGTAGGTGCTTTTATCATTCGATTTTAGTCCGTAAAGTCAGCGTTTACGTTGTGGTGGCTCAGTATAGAACTTTTCATTACCTAACCGGTCCTATGATGTGTAGAGATTGGGTAAGGAAAAGGGGCAAGAGTTTATAGTTGTTACCTCTGTCCCCTTGTGACAGAGTTGGTATATAGGATTCATTCTCTTTTCCTAGGTGTGTGATCTAAGTGGAAAAATAACGTTTTGGTTACTGTTTTATCTTAATTGTGAAACATTACTTTTGCATTGTGAAAATGCTTGGTTTTGTGGATGAAAAACCATTTTGGAGGCTTTAGGAGTCTAATGGGAAAAGTTGGGGTTTTATGATGTAAAACCTTTTTGGCTGTGGTTGAGTTAGCTCCCCCTATATGATTGCATATCCTGCTTTACAGCTTTATAGTCTGTTTCTATTGGATTTCGACTCATGGTGTGGGATTTGTTGTAAAACTATTTTCAGGTCTGGAGGCTGATGATCATGAGGAGTTGATCTAGTGGTGCCTGTGGTGGCGGAAGACTTTTCTAGTTTTTCCTTTTTGTATGCCTGCTTGAAGACATGTTTTGTACACTTCAGGGCGATATATTTATCCTTGTTGAATATGATAATTACTGCTTACAAGAGACGCATGCTGGGTATTCTTCTGATTTCAACATGTGGATTTAAATGTATGAAAACTTATTTTCGTTAAACTGGTGTTTGGTGGATTTTCACGTGACCCTGGGTTTTAGGGCGTGACAGGTATGCAGGAGCTTGGTTGGAACTACAGAAGAGGACCCAGCTACAAAAGGGGACTTCAGTACTTTGGGAGAAATGTGTGGCTATAAAGCTGGAGTTGACTCAAAAGAAAGTGTCAGGTGTCCATTGCCTAAAGAAGATTTTTATAGGACAACTTTTGAAGGTGACAGTCTTGATATGGGCAGCTTTGGGTTTCTACACAAAAATGGATAGCCCCTACCAAAATTAGGTTTTTGTGGTGAAAACCAACAGTTTGCAAAAGGAGGAAAGAAAAAGAAGAGAAAACTGTTGGGTGAGTTAGACCTGCTTAGTATCAAGAATAGTGGAGTGAGCAGTAAACCAAGGAAGGGTAATAAGAACCAGAGAAATAAACTTTCTCTAGACCAATTTTGGTAGGGGGATCTGGTTGAGAAAGCTTGACAGAGGGACCATTCCACTGTTTATTGGCCTGGTGTAATTGCCATTGCTAGTATAGATCCAATGAAGTTCTTGTGAGAGGAAATAGAAGGAAATGTAAGCAAAAATAGGTTAGATGGTTCATGGAATTTGTCCTCTTAAGAGTATGAAGGCCTGGAGATGGTTCATGGTTTTTGTTTAGGTGTTGGTTTTTTACCATTTTGGTTCCTTTTTTTCCCTTATCCCATATCTTGGGTTGATAGCCTGTTAATTGTATCATGTTTGGGCTATGGCTTGTGCTCCGTTGGAGTTGTAAGGTGTAGCTATTCACGTTTGAGTGGTGGATATAAAATATTTTTTTTACAAATAAAAAAAAATAAGACAAACCCCACCAGTACACAAGGGAAGACCATACCCTCCAGGGCCAGAAACACTCCACCAATGATTGGGTGGAAGACTCAACCCCTTCCCTACACAAGGCACAAGATAAAGAGCAAGAGATAGAAAGGATCCTCCGTTTGGCAAGTAATACATTAGAAGGGATTCTGCTGGGAAAAGGCATCCAAATGAAAAGATAGATTTTTTGTGGGATGGCCTTCACCCAAACCTCACCCAAATTGGATTTGGATCTTCTCAGGTTAAGCTCAAAGGCTTAACAAAAGGACCTGGTTGAGAAGCACCCGTTCTGCTCACCCTTCCACCTTAACTCATCAGAGCTACTTATTCTAGGTTAAAAGAGATTAAGAACTGACTATAACTGCACCAATATACTCAACTCCCATATATGTCGACCTCTTCTAAATATCAAATTCTAAGGAGAAGGCTGCAAATTCCTTTGGAATAAATCTTGGACAGATGCACTCTTCTGCATTGAAAGCATATATATAGTCTTGGAAACTGCCCCTTCAGGGGCTGCCTATTCACCCAACCATTCTCTCAAAACCTAATCTGTGTTCCATCCCCCAGCTTGATATACAATGCTTCTTAAAAACCGCATATAGTAACCCCTGAGAAGAGCCCTCCTTCAAGATATCCTACCATAATGCAGACCCTTTTTCATCCTCCTTCATCGTGGGAGCCAATCTAAGGTTTGTCCTTGGTAATTACTATAAATAACCCTCCTTTAGAGGCTATTCCTTTCCCTCCAAAACCTCCACCACCATTTTAGAAGGAAGGAAGCATTCTTCACACGAAAGTTAGGCACACCAAAACCACCAGATTCCTTACTTTGGGTTACCCTCTCCCAACCTACCAGGTTGATCTTCCTGTGGCCTCCTAATCACCCTAAAGGAAACTCCTTTGAATTTTCTCAATTTGAGAGATCACACCTTTGGGCATGCTATACAAAGACAGGCAATAACTCCATAGATGATTATATAATTCCCGTGGATAGGTTTTTGATGTATAATAAGGAACTCCTTATCTCACACACAGGACAGCTATTTTGACCTTCTAGATGCACTAAACCCTACCCAATCGAACTCTTCACTGCCTTAGACAGACCTAACTTTAGCAAGATTACATTCCACCCACTTGATTTCTTGGAGAAACACTATCTTGATGTGCCTACTCCTTATCAGCGTTCTTACCATTCTCCTTTTCTCTATCACTTACAGTCCTTAATATTCCAGGATAATATCCTCATGGTTGGTCACCCCAACCTTTCCTCATTCTAACTTCATTCAGCCGTTTCTATGACCATCATAGCAGATAGGATCTAAGCCTCTCCTCCTTTATAGTTTAGGCCCATAAGTCTCCTAGTTTCAAGGATTAACTCAACCTCCTTATGGATGATACTATTACGATTCAAGAAATCCTAGTTAAAAATGGATAATTGGACCAAAGATATCTAACTCAACTACCTGATTTTGCTCTTTTTGTACCTATCCTTGCCACCACTCTTACTAATGAGTAGAAGGCCTAGCTTTGCTAGTAATTTCCTCTTCTTTATTTTTCCTCCTATGGTAGGTATATGACTTTGCTCGCAGTGCTTTGTGCCAGACTTAGAATTGTCACAATCGTGTAAGTTCTCACCAATACCCATATTCGCACTCCTTTCAGCAGAGATAGCCCTACAATTGGAGCCAGCTTGCACAAAGGGGCTACCTGGTTCTCGTAGGTCAGCACCCCTGCTTTCTTCCAGCTCCTTGGTACTCACACCACCTTTTTGACCTATCGTCCCAGTGCTAACCCCTTTCTCAGACCATTCAGGGCTACTACACCAAACCTCTGAGGGAATTACCCTTTTTATGCAACAATTTGAAATCTTGACTACAGCATCAGAGCTAGTTTCCTCAGCAATGCTGAGCATTTCCACATCTCAAGCGTCTGTCCCCGCGAAGGTTCCATGGCTAGAACTAAACGTCGACTCCTTCAAAGGATTGGCTTGCATTTCCCCTAGCTCTTCCTTAGAAGCCCTAGTAGGGTCAATCTTGGCTACGATCTAAGGTTGGGCCACATCCCTCTTAGGTTTACCATTTCGGGGACCAACGACTCCACACTGATCACCTCACACAAATAGCTTCTGGATTTTGTGCTCACTACACCTAATAGGGTACACACTTTTTTTTGATTTACAAAGGAAAATTATATATAAAAGAAGGATGGATAGCATCTAAAGGGAATGAAAAACCTTTGTAAAAATGCATCAAACATACTCAAGATGTATAGGAAAACTTTGAGGTTGACAAGAGACCAACCAATAGAGAATGGTAAGAACATCATACAAAGCAACTAAATCAAAACATAGAACTAGCATCAAAGCTGCCTCAACAAAACCAGTATTGACTCTAGCAGTACCAGCATAGAAATCTATCAAGTCCAGCAGCATCGCAAATGTCCAGCAACACCAATAACGTCACAAAAATCTAACAAACTATCATTGCCTCTTAACTAGCTAAAATCCAAGATTATCACCAACACTCTTAGAACCCAACATGCTAACATACCTCTCTCAAGTCCTCTAATTCAGCAATAAGATTTCAAGACAAACAAAATAGTAGCATCAACACCCCCAAAAAAATTTCACCCATGGCAAAAATGGATAAAAAAAATCAACAATCAAAATCAAAAGAGCCCAAAAATATCAGCAGACCTAACATAACTAAAAAGCCATTGCCCAATAGAACCATCATCTCAGCAAAACCAACAATACTCAGTGAAACCCCACAATACCAAACCAGCAAAATTAGCAAAACCCAACAAGACCTAGCAAAAATGAACAAGAAGTAGCATAACACAAAGTCACTTTTGAGCAGAATCGTCATCTCAACAAGATCATTCAGCATGGCAGTAATACTCCATTTCAGTTATTTTCTTCATTTCCTCCATATGATTCTTACGATAGCTCAGACTCATTAATCTCCCTATTTTAATCACCATTTCAGCTTTTTTGATAATCTGGGCATTTCTATTTTGGATATCCAAAGTAGATAGGGAGGTGGCGTGAACATTTGTCAAGGCTTTACAGGGCCCCATCTTCGTGCCTTTCTTCTTTCCACATCTGTTGCAATTATTGGTGGAATATCCCATATCCATCAGAGACTATTTCTTCTTTAGTTTGAAAGATTTCCTTTGTCGAGGTTGCACGTTGGTTTGGTTGGTGTTTTCAAAATCATGGTCTTTTCCCATGCTATCATACCCTTCATTGTGAGATTTGGTCCCATCTTCTATCCCAGTTGGCGATACACCCTTCTTCTAATGTATAAGGCTACTTTTCTATCACCTATCATCTTGTATGCTCTATATTTGTGTCTTCCTCTGATTCGTCCACTTGACTAGATAATGCCAACTCATCCATCTACTTCCTCTCCCCTAATATTCCTTTGGTTCCCTGGTGTTTGGATCTCTGTAACTTAGTCCTTCATTCCTAGGTTAAGCTATAGCTTCTTGCTCTCACCGTCATGACTGTCTGCTGAAGAGGATGTACCAACCACATATCCTTCCTTTACAAATGCTTCCTGCTTCCTTTAGGCCTCTCCATTTTTCCCCATTTGTTCGCAATTATTGTATGCTCTACATTTGTGTCTTCCTTTGATTCGTCCACTTGGCAAGCTAATGCCAACTCATCCATTTGCTTCTTCTCCCCCAATCTTCCATTGGTTCCCTGGTGTTTGGATCTTTGCAACTTGGTCCTTCATTCCTGGGCTAAGCTCTAGCTTCTTGCTCTCAACGTCATGGCTGTCCGCTGAAGAGGATGTACCAACCACATATCCTTCCTTTACAAATGCTTCCTGCTTCCTTTGGGCCTCTCTAGTTTTTTCCCATTTGTTCATCCCCCGGTATTCACCTTCACGGCATTTCACTTGGTAAATGAAGTTTTCAACTTTCAGTTGAATATTTTGATGAATAAAATCATTATTGGTTATGATCAAAACATGCCTCACCTCTAAATTTTTTCTCATACTTGTTTTATCATCTATACTCACCACCTCGCCCCAACATGCCTAAGTTTTAGAGAAAGTATCAACATTCCATGCTTGTAGAGGAACACCAAAACCATTTAGCCAAACCCTTCTTTCTACATTAAATTCTCTATAGGACCACTTGTGTACAATTTCAAATCAGTTTTCTAACCAACCCCTGCCATTAATAAGGAAGTGATCTCAATCTTGCTCACTTTGGAAATGTAGCAGAGTTTTGGCTCCTCCTAATGAACTGATGGTGATATAGTAAACATCCTCCTGTTTCATTGCTTCTTCGATGTCACTAATCAAATTGCAGTGCTTAGCTACTCCTACTAGACGTCATTTAACCCAATCATCGTCGATTTTTGTAGCCTCTATGATCCATCTTTTCTTCTCATATAACGTCTTTTCCTTCAATATGGATCTAGTATTTCTTGCCTTTACTGACTGTAAGTTTCTTGCCTTTACTAACTATAAGTTATCTTCAAAAGCACTGGACCATTGTGCTCCTTTATTCCTCCACTCCAATCTTTGTTTATCATATCTCATTTTCCTCTCGTACCTAGCATCCTTGAGACAAAGTTGTTTGTCTAAACACCAAAGTTTGTTGTACCTCTAAGTGGCATGAGCAGCATCGTCTTTGTTGTAGAATCGAACAAGCCCAAACTTAGATTTGTCACTGGTTGTTCTTTTTAAAGGAATGTAAGCATCAACCATTCTTGCATATAGATTGAATATATTTCTCAGCGTGTTTGTTTCAGGAGGTTGTCAATGAAGATTGTTGGCAACTCCATTCCCTCCTCCTATTACATAAAATGCATTTATTGTATAATAGGGTACACAAACTTCCCCACCTTAAGGTGATAAAATTAGTGAATGGGGTTAGCAATAGAAGTGGACACAAGGACCCTCCCTACTTCATTGTCCCGCCTTTTGGTGGTTTTTTCATCAATCCAGACCACGAAGTGTATTTTTTGTGGATGGAGGGTTGAACACTTAAAAAAATTATATATTGTAGTTTTTTTGGCATATCTTCAACCGTTTCATAATTATCATACATATTTTATTAAAATCATTACTTTACATATTGAACTGAACTAAATTACACTACTTTAATTTTAAAAATAATTCTTATTGTTCAAGTACTTTATAATATCAAAACAATATATTTAGTATTTATTATGTTCATCCCGTGTATAACACTGGCTAGTAATTCAATTTAATAAAATTTTCGTTTCATTATGATATTTTTCATAAGATAAATCAAATTCCTTTACACGTGCCTCAACCCCTATATGCGTATCTACGGTACTTACATTAGAACATGGAACCACTTTATATGTGTAGCAGCATTTTAATAGCATGTTGAGGCTGTTCTCCCAAGAAACGCTTGCTCCATTCATGCTTTCCATTTCCTTAATTTAATTATGACGATAATTTTGTACAAAACCTTGCGAAATTAGGTATTTTGCGTTTCCTTAGTGAGAGAGAGAGAGAGAGAGACCTATGGCTGCATTCTTGCTTTACATTTCTTCAATTCAATTAATTATAACTTAGAAAACCTTGAAAAATTAGGCATTATGTGTGATTACTAGTTATGACCCATGCTCAAAGGCACTAAATTATTTTATTTTAATAATTTTAGAGTAAAATATAAAATATTATTGAATAATTCAATAATTAGTTAATCGGATAATTTTAAGATACACAGTAAAAAATATGACTTTGTTTACTAATTTATGGAGGTAAAAAAAAAATAAAAAAAAAAAAATAAATGTAAAAACCTTTTTTTGTTTTGTTGGATTAATATAAAGAGAAATAATATCAACGACTGTTTTTTTTTAATTACTTTTTTACACAAAAACATGAGAGTGGAGAGATAATAAAAGGAAATACCAAATTTGTCTCGTTTCAAATGTCAGATTTTTTATATCTATATAGATGTCGCATCAACTTATTTTATCTTATTATATAAATGTCTCCTTTTTGTCCAATGGAAATGGCTTTTAGCATTACTAAGAGAGAGAGAGAGAGAGAGAGAGAGAGAGAGAGAGAGAGAGAGAGAGAGGTTGTGAATCTTACAATGAAAACCATCCTAAATTTTCTAAGAATCCATGGAAAGAAGCATGTCTTTGAGAAACAGAAGAAGTTAATTTGTTATGCTAATTACTTAACCAACCTTTTAATTCATGCACCTGATCTGGTACTTTCCAGTTTCCACCCATTCTCTTCCACATGATGCTATTGCTTTTTTACACCCAAATGCCTTTAAGAAAAGTATGCCGTGTTCTTTATAATCCTCTTCTTTCTGATATCTATTTCAAACAATATCCTTTTCTTCCTCTCAGTGAAAATAGAAAAAGGTAGCATTGACCAGCTAATAAGGACATGGTGGTGTTCCAATTTCAGTGAGTAGAATACTTTAGTTCCCTTTTTATTGAATCATTACTTTATATTTCACTCCACGGTCTTAAACATTGGCGATTACGTATTGTATGAGTTAATACTTATTAGGATTTCAAGTTTTTGATACTTCACCATTGTATTGGTCATTATTATTCAACATCAATCAATATATAATTGTATTATCAATACCAATATGTATTCTGATATCGTAATTTAATATTTTATTTTATAAAAAATTGAGGGAGAATGAGATAGAGATAGTGATAAAGAGGGTGAGAAAGAGAATTGGCATTTTTGAGTAGGAAAAATCAGTTATCTAAATGTGTTGTCGTAGGGTTTGATGACAGAAGTGCTTTTCTCAAAGTCACTTTATATGATGTCACCGTTTCCTTTTTATCTCTTTTACTAGTCAGATCACATGCATGGTGACTATGGAAAATGACCCGCTAAAGGGATTTTCAAAACCAACTTGTCTCTCTTGCATATATATCAAGAAATGAGATCCATCCCAAGTAAAGGCCTGCACTGCATCATGAAGGAATCTAGATTCCATATATACCATGACTAGTGTATAATGTACAACTCCATATATATATATATATATATGAGTTGTAGGGAACACGCAATACATATATAAATTGGATATACAAGAAGTAAAACAATTAGAGAAAGTGAAGTAGTGAAATGTTGTAGTTTTAAAATCGTGAGTAATAACTGAAAAATACGATAATAGAGAAAAAAAAAATTAATAGGCATTTTTACCAAAAATTAAATCCACGTAACTTTAAATTTTAAATAACACCAAATTAACTAGAGATGTTTGTTTATATATATATTGTAGCATGGTTTCAAATGTGTTGGATCAAGCTAGTGTTGACCTTAAGATAGAAAAATATGATTGATAGCACATAAATCCAAATTCAAACAAAGATTAGCAATTACTATGAAGTCATCAATTCTTCGTAATTTTGGCCACAAGATTTCTATGATTCTCACGTATTTTGATATTGTCTGATTTATAAGAGTGATAGAACGGACATACATTTGAAATTTGTCGCAACCGGATTCTTGTCATAAAAAAATACTGTGTTTGGGTATTGACTTTCAATTTGGAGGAAAAAAAAAGAATGAGATATATCTGAAAATAAAATGAACTGAGAGAAGCATGTTTTTTATTTCTATTTTCTTTATTGGGGTAGGAAAATTAAAATAAAATGAATACATTTTTTTTTTCTTTTGTTAATAGTTTGCCAGAGTCCTTGTACCTTATTTATATGTGATTAACGGTTCTACTCCTCCTCCATTCCATTATTGGGAGTTGCACTTTTAATTTGTTGTGTTGGGTATACACTTGTGACAGCATATATTTATGGTGTTTGTTGAAACTAGTGAAAACTATTTTTTTTCGCTCTTTATTTTTTTATTGGGATATAAATATTTTACTTTTTTAATTCTTCTTGTAATGAATAATTTAAAAATTAAAATTATTTTGATTAAAGTTTAAAAAAGTTCACTATAGACAAATAAGGCTGTTTTGGGCTGAAAATAGCTACTTTTCGTCCATTTTGAACTTTTTGTATTGTTTGGTTAAAATTTTTTTTTTCTTTTTCTTTTTTTGTGACAAGAGTGATCTAAAAACGCTACCTGGTGCATGTGGATTCCTATCATAAAAAAAGTTTAATTCAATTGATGTGATGCATGAATATATAAATATATACAAAAACGTATATCGACAAAATCTTTTGTCTTGGAATATTCATATTCCTCTATTCTAATACATCAAAGCACTGTTTATTGGATAATTAAAGATTTGAAGACAAATTTTTTTTTTATCAGCAAAAGAAAGATTTTATAGATGATAGAAAAAGCATTAACAGCTGCAACGAAAGGAAAAAGAGGCCAAAATATTGAGTTATGATTTAATAGTTCAGAGTGCATGAAAATATAAGAACATAACTATTTCAAGACAAAGAATTCTAATCCATCTGTGACACTATGCAAATCCCTTGGTCTCCCATTTCTAGTGATGCATGATAGAATATTCATTGATAAAATTTTCTGTCCAAAATTAATCATGTTCGTTTGTTTTAATGCATCGACACACTATAAGCTATTGGATCATTAAAATTTTTGAAACAGGAGAATCTTGAACCATGATCTAATGATTTGTAGTGCATAAAAATAGAAAAACATAAATATTTCGAAACAAATTAAGAATCTTAATCTGTCAATGAATATGCAAATCTCTTGGTCTCAATACTGTTGGACGCATGAAAAGTTTACGTGATCTTGAGTCATTAAAAAAGAACTTCTGTCGGCACAAAACAATTTTTAGAATTAATGTGAATTTCATGCACCACTACCGAGAAAAGAGAATCAAATTCAAAAAGGAGAAGATTAGAGCTAAAAGCACGATGCCATCTCACTATCATTCTCACGTAATGCCATTAATTCCTTATTATCCACTTACCAAACACTTCCCAATTGCAAGATATTTCATATATCTCTAGCCAAATTAACCCATGCAAGTCATCTCTGAATTTCCCACCCACAAATGCAAGGGTAACAACTTGGGCATGCCCTTGTTTATCTCCTTGCCAAATAACACCCTCACAACCTTTTATTGTAATAATTCAAAAAAAGAAGTTGTAATGCTCGTTTGTGATGTCTCTAAACTACTATTAATAATAGTAGTAGTAGTAGTAGTAGTAGGAGTAGTAGTAGTAATTTTTTGTTTTTCAGTCATTACCAAAATTTTTGACCTATTTTTGGGTTTAGGAACCTTGTTCTACTATTGTCAATTTTTGTCTAAAACTTCAAAATTCTTAATTGAGAAAAATTCAAAAGATAAAAATTTGATCAAAACTTCAAAAAATTCACAGAAGGCAAAAAAAATCCTAAAAGTAATGATTGCAAGAAGGAAAAAAAATTGAATGACAAGCAAATTTTTGGAATACACACTAAGACAAATGTATTTAATTATTGCCATTCAATTAACTGAAATTTTTACATAAACAATTTTGTAGTCAAGTGCAACATTATTTAAACCAATCTTATTGAGCACCTCTACAAGACTAGTTATACCCACATTTTAGTTAGTTTAATATGTAAAATGAAAGCTCCACCAATCTCAATACACTCTTGCCAATTTGATATTTGCTACAATATCTTGCCAAACATAACTAACCATTGTTCACTTGCTGGTTATCTTTCATCGATCTTTTTATACCATTTTCTCTCTCAGCATCACTTCATCTGCTCAAGCTCTTTGGTTTTTTGAAGAATTGAGGATTACTAGCCATAACTGACATCCGATTCATCATCCTCACCATTAGGCTTTAAATTAAAGTTTTTGAGAATTATTTATATATAGACTAAATAGTTATTAACTCCACATTCTATTAATGAAATTAGACTAATTTTGATTGAGAAAACAAGGATGTTGTACCTGATTATATATGTGAGGCTAATTTTGTATTTGGCTTATTTTGAATGTTATATATGGAGTTTATCTTTATCTTCAGATAAGTTCTAAGGATGTAACTCATCAGTTTTGTACAAATAATTATGCAATACTTCTGAAGTTATAGTATGCTTATTAAATTATGTGTGATCTCTCTATCAATTATACTAGTTGTTGTAGGTATGTATGCTAATTGTTATACTTGTGGTACAAATCATGGGTTGTTCATTAGTTTGTTACAATCTTATTCTAACCTTACTGAAAATATGATGATGGAATCTCATTTTTTAAATCAAAACACTGGAAGTTTCTATATTAAGACTACAAGAAAAGGGGGTTTTTGCGTCGGCTCGCTACCGTCGCAAATAATACTCTTACCGTCGCAAAAGGATATTTGCGTCAGCATTGCGACGGCAAATGGAGGAGGCAACTGTCCGGGTCACAAAAGGGTTTTGGCGACGGCATATAGCCGTTGCAAACATTTATGACGGTACTTATGCTTTCAGCGACGGCCCAATTTGCAACGCAAATACTTATTAAAAATAATGTTTTGCCGTCGCAAATGGTAGCAACGGATTTGTATTCGTTTAGCGACGAAAATGGCTGACGCAAATACTATTTACAAACGTGTTTTTGCAACCGTGCAGTACCATCGCAAATACTATTTTAAATGTATACTTATTTGTCATCGCATGATTACCGTTGCAAAAAACTTCTTGCGACGGTATAACTCCCAACGCAAAAAAAAATATAAAAGTCCAGATTTTTTAGCTACGGCCTTCCGCCGTCGCAAATGTGTTTCTTTTGCGATGGCTCAATACCGATGCAACATGTGTTCATAATACTTGTCTGTTGCAAATACTATTGGTTTTAGCGATGGCAACAATTTCGATGCAAAAAATAAAAATAAAAATTATCAATCCATTCACATCAAATATTTATTCATTTATCTATAACAATATATCAAATGTTATCTCTTTATAACAATATTCATATCCGTTCAATCGCATATCAAAATATTTAAAAAGTACATATTCGTCAAATATAAATCAAAATATATTAAAAAGTGTACCAAATGTCTTAAAACAGTATTTAAGTTTCAACAAGTACAACTCAAAATAAATCTTTTTTGTTTCAACCAGTACAATTCAAAATAAATCTTTCTCCATCGCTAATTACTTTAGCCCACCATTACTTAATCTTTTTCCTTCTTTAGCACCTAAAAATCAATTAAAATCATTTTGAAAGATGATAAGTATTTAAATCATACAATACACGTATATATACATGAACTAATAAAATTAAGTTGCAATATACATCACAATGTCACCAAGCAACATATCGGCCAACAGCTTCTCCAACCGTGTTAATCTCTTTGCGAGGCATTTCCAAACGGACATTAGGTTTATATGCTTTTTGAATAAATACTTGACAATAACCTGGACCCAATGGTACTCCGTCTAGTTCATACAATGGGTCCCTAGTAATCAAATGCCCATCGGCCAAATCATGTTCTGGAATACCATGATTAAGCAAGTAACTTGTATCCCTACCTACAAGTACAAATATAATTTTTTCAAAATCTTGTTATATGTGCATGAAATGTGAACAATATAAAATGAGTTATTGTAAGAAATATTGACAATAATAACAATTAAAGTCTCATGTTTTTAGATTTATTTCAGAGTGCCTTCACCTAAAACATTCAATAACCAACATTAAGAGAAATGCTATCCCAATGTATTCATTTCTTTCTGAAACTTTTAGTGCTAACACTTCTATAATAATTTTAAAAGATTACACAAGGAAAATTAATTAGTAGAGAATGATGATTCCATGGTGGGTACTTGTCAAGAAAAATTAATTAGTAGAGAATGATGATTCCATTTTGATACAAAAATATAATCTTTTTACAAAGGGTGTTTTCATTATCTATCATCAAATAGGTGCCAATTGTGTATACTAATCAATGCAAACTCACATTCAAAGGGTGTATATTGTTCTTTTACTTGCTAATGGATGCACAGGATCAAGATTTTGAATTGAGTGATTTAGAAGATGAATATTTAAGAGAGAAGAAAATATTTAACAGAGAAGCCAATATAATTAGGTTTTCAACCGGCTCACCCATAACCTCTACTATCAAACCATACAAAAAACATAACATATCCGGATTTTCAATAGGCTCACTCTCAACCTCCTAATATCACTAAGGGTTTTTAGTAGGATCACCCATAACCTCAACTGTGTGTGTGATTGTATCTATTTAAATTGCATATATATAAAAGATACTTGTTGCTCATTAGGTCATGTAGAAGGCGGCGAAAGAGGAGAACCCAACTGCTCACTGTTGAAGATGTCATCTCCCACAGACTCCCAAAATATTTGATGTCCACTAGATGCATCCAGAACTTACAATATGGTGGATGTCATCTTATATGCATGAGTGTATGTAAAAGGATGCATATACAATAAATATAATTTTTTTTGACTCCATCTGTCTTGAGCTATCTGTACCTTGGGATACCAATAAATCAATTTGAGCCTTCAGTTGCTCGATTTGTGTGTTAAATTCCTCTCTCATGGCCTCTCTCACCTGCTGAGTAATCTCTTCAACTGTGGAAGAGCAATTTTTAATGGATTGGGATGGACCACTAACCGATTGGTACACCATGCTCGGAGGCACTGCACTGCCATAAGTCCTACAATACCCATGTCCATCTTTTCCTAACACTTCATGAAATATACGATCTCGAACCTCAGTTGTCTGTAGGTCTTCTGGAACCTCGGAGAGTAGATCATTATATTGTTTCTACATTTTAAAACCATTAGTATACAATAAAACAGAAATAAGTAACTATCAAGTAGACACTAAAGACCATACCATGATTTCTTTCACATCATAATCATCTTAGTTTCGTGTCTTAAGGTAGACACTCATTTTGTCAATTCTCTCTCCCTTAAGTTTCATCTGAAATTGTAACAAAAAAGTTTTTAGAGAAAAATATGATATTAAAATATAAAATCCATTTAGAGCCATATGTGGACATCAATACCTGTTGTCGAACCTAGGAGAAGTGTGTACGTCCAGTCCTATGTGTGGGTCCACGAAACCCCCGATTCTTTGAATTTCGAAGGGCTATTACCTGTAACATCAGTTTAACTTGCATAATTTTGCTACCATAAATTTGATTTCATATGTACAAATAATACCCATGCATGATCACTTGCCCAATACTCAACAAGCTCTGTCCATTGGTCTGCCACTATATTTTCTGGCACTTTTGAGGCTATGTCCGGATCTGTGTTGTAAGGCTTCTAATATTTTCTTTTTGTCTTCTTCTTGTGATCTTTCCACAACTTTTGGCAAGCTTTTATACAAATTGGCTTGAACTCCTTCGGACAAAAGGATAAATTATCTTACAAAGTGTAGTTGAAAAAATTAGCAACCAACATAAATCATGAGTAAAATGAATAAAAAATATTATTTATACCTTAACCGCTTTCCAAATTTTCTCTGTAATATCTTTTGGCACACTTTTCCAACTAAAATACGTGAGAGGAAGTCTATTCCCATTGCGGACCATTTGCCCAAGTTGTCCCGTTAAGAAGGCTCCTCGAGTTCTTATCGGATGAAATTTGTCATCAAATTCGACCATTATTGTAACACCTGGTACAGACCCTAGTTGTAACAACCCAGGTTGTAATGACCTGTGTAGCGATCTAGCGCAAACCCTAGTATTAGTAACGGTAAGCCAATAAGATCTTAGGTCACTAAAAGATCGAAAACCTTAACTCAACTCGAAAATCTTAATTCGATCCGAAAACTCTAAGGAGATCAAATGCTCGGAGGCAAAATCCTAATACTCAGAGAAGACTCCTAACATACTAAATTAAGTAAATAACATGAAATATAATATTAAAAATAAAAATTCTTATAATTAGGGTAAAATGACCATTTTGCCCCTAGTACAGCAAAAAGTTTTAAAAATTTAAAATTTGACACATGAACACTCTAAATTAGATATTTAAATACAATTAAGTAACAAAAGACAAAATAATATCAAAAAGTAACAAAAATGCCCTTAGTGGCCAGCCACATTGGAGATTGTGCCCAAAAAGTAACTTTGTGCAATTTTTAAGCTCAAAAATGAGAAAAAATTGTATAAATTAAGCATTATTATGACTCAAGACTTTTTATACGAGTAATATACATAATAATATAATATTATAGACCAAAAAAGGCAAACAAATCATTATTAAACTTCTTACACACTTAAATAAATAAAAAAGTCACATTTAGTCAAAATAACTTAAAGTAGCTTAATTGTCTATATTTAAATAATTAATTATTGTCAAACTTTTTATAAATTATGATAATAATACTAAAATAATTCATTTTAGTAAGTTAGAATACAAAAAAGATACATCAAATTAAATTTAAAAATACTTTCTTGAATAATATAGTGCCAAAACACCACAAAATAAGCAATTAAAGCAAAATAAAGCACTTTAAACCATCCAAACACACCCCAGCCAAATTCCCACTGATTTTTCTGTAAATTTTCAGATTTCAAATCTTTAAAAAGTCTCTCCACCTCTCATGCAACCAATCAAAGCCAAGAAAGTTTAAAAAAATACTTACATTCATAATTAATCCACCGCCCACTCTTCTCCTATAAGACAAAGGCCAAACACACCCCATCTCCTTCATGTATTTCGGCCATACTAGAGAGAGAATACCAGATTTTGTGAGCTTTGAGTGTTCTTCAAGTATTAAGAGGAAAAGAAGAAGAAAGAAGGAGAGAAGAAGGAAGGAATTGAAGCTAGGAGGTTCAAGGAGTGAGCTACAATGCCAAGCCCACCATTCTTCAACATTTAGAGCATCAAAACAAGTAAGTAAACTTTCTAAAACCCTCTGATATTCTCCTATAAAATAACCTTCAATCCATCTCTATAATGAACCCTAAAAATAAGAAACAAGAAATAACCCAAAAGACGTTGTAGGAATAGTTCTTGGACTGTTTATGTATGATTATGCTTTGCATGTGCTTGCATATTTATATTTTTGAGTTTTATGGCCTAAATATATTCTGGAATTTTGGTTTATGTGAGCTTATAACATGCATGCAAAGAAACCACAACAAAAATGGATACCGCATGAGCTAAGCAACTAAAACCCTAGGTAACCTAATTTTCTGGGCTTACCTACTTTCTGCCACTAAATTTAAAACATCATAACTAATTGTAGAAAAATGATTTTAAAGTGATTTTTGTGTTCAGATTTATATTTTTGAGTTATCTTTCATAACAAATTGGTTTGAAGTGATTTCGTTGAGCAAAATTTCAGATATTTTATTTTTTTCAAAGAGTGTCAGATCTTGATCACTCTGAGTTGCAAACTTAAAACCCCTAAGTTAGAGTGAGAAACGAGTATATGTCAAAACATAAAACTTGTAGATGACATATTTATATTTTCTTGCACCAAATATGAGCAAAAAATATGAAGTCTTGATAGGTCAAAGTCCCACCCAAATTCACTGTTGAGGTTTAGTGACTAACAGACCTCTCTGTCACAGATTTTTGTGAGACCCAAAACCCAACTTTCTAGAAACCAAATCCAAAAGTGGTAAACATGAGAAATGTAGCTAACATATTAAAATAAATACTGATCAAAAATCATCCCAAATATCCCCGGATGATACCTCAAAAATTTTGAGATTTCTTTGTTAAAATCATATTCTGCAGACCCTTTTTATGCTGACTGAACCCTTTTTATAAATTGGCTAAAATCTCAAACTTTTTACAAACAACTTGCCCTAGAAAAAAACATGAAACTTGTAGGGTACACCTTAAAATAAAACCTCACCAAAAATCAGACCTAGAACCCTTGAATTGATATCCCAAACCGTGGCCAATGGAGGCCCAATATCTATGATTTTCTCTGTAAAATGCTAAAGGTTTTTTACTAAAATAAAATAAATGACCTTTTTACTTTAGGAACTGACCTTGGTGACAAATATGAAAGTTATAGGAAATATTTTTATCTAATTGGTGTTAAAATGTCAGAAATTAAATCAATGTCTAAGTACTTCAAAATACTGTCGCAACTTGGAAACTAGCAATTAAACTTGTACCTAAAATTGGCTAAGTGTTCGAATGGTGTGTTACTTATGAGACATGAGTGTGTGAATCTTATATGAATTTTGTGAGTAATAAGTGTATGAAAATGATACTTTTGATGAAATGAACTCATGCTGATGATTCAATTCCATGTTGCTTAAATTGTGGCTATGCTTCGCATGATTGTACTATATGCTTTAGTGAGTTGTTGTACCATAAGCATCATTGCGTTGCACTTGGGGCATCTTATGGGATCGGTTTTGTGCGTAAATTATTGGCCAGAGGATTTAGAATAAGGATGGAGGGTTTAGAATAATATCACGATTAGAGAGTCCTTGTTGATGGGCGTGTTGACAATGAGCCATATACGTCTTGAGCCGTATCACGTTTTGAGCCGAACATCAGCTATACGTCACTGTGATTGGGAACGCTGATGAATGGAAACCTAACGTACGAAATGTAGTGGTACCATTCGAGTTATTATATTGATATGTAGATTTTGGGTCATGTGCGTCCTGAGCCTTGTTACGTCCTGAGCCGTATCACATTTTGAGCTGAACAGTAGTTATACACCACTGTGATCGGGAACACTGATGTACGGGAGCCTAACGTACGGGAACATAATGGTGCCATTCAAATTATTATGTTAGCTTGATTTACCTTTAGGCCATGAACGTCGTGAGCCGTGTTACGTCCTGAGCCGTATCACGTCTTGAGCCGAACAGCCGCTATACGCCGCTGTGATTGGGAACGCTGACAAATGGGAACTTAACATATGGAAACGTAATGGTTCCATTCTGATTATCATGTTGGATATGATTGACCTTGGGTCATATACGTCCTGAGCCGTGTTATGTCTTCAGCCGTGCCACGTCTTGAGCCGAACGTCTGTTGTACGCCGTCGTGATCTGGAACGTTGGTGTACAGGAGCCTAACGTACGGGAACATAATGATGTTATTTAAAATTTGATTAGTTGATTTATAATTGGATTGGCCAACTGCATTGCATTCATCTGTATCACGCACTCGCACCGCTGTTCCTATATGTGCTTGTCCTGTTAAAAATGATAAATTGTCTGTCTATTTGGCCTTAAAATTGTATTGGGTATTATATGATATGTATTGTAGGATATTTTTTTGTGAGTTTGTTAGACAGTTTAGGAAATTGCTTCTGGGCTTTGGCTCATGGCATTCGTGCCACATGTGAGTGTGATGAGTTCCTTGAGAAAGTCGCCTCCGAAGAAGAAGACGAAATCGAAGAATGAAGTGAGTAGCAGGAGCTAGCGGACCCCGATGATGCTAGCTGAAGAATTGGGTTTTTACCTTTTGCTGTTTTTGGTTTAGTTTCCACGGGCGTATTGTAATTTTTGTTAAATTTTTTGGTGAAATTGTAATCGTTATGTACTTATGAACAATTCAAAACTCCTAATGATGTAATATTTATGATATGTAAATATGAATGAATGGTTAGAATATTCCCCTATCTATATTTATGTATGTCTCGATGTACCCGGATGACGGGGCGTCACAGTTAGTATCAGAGCCTAGGTTTAGTGAATCTTCAGGCCTTGGGTTGTGAGAAACCATGCGTTCTATTGCGTAGAAGCTCTGTCGGGTGCGTTGTATTAATTATAATTATCATTTATATATTATAAGAACTAAAATCTGCTGTGTCTAAGTCTTATAGTGAGTTGTGTTAGGACGTCACCGGGATCAGAAACTACAAGGAATCTACTTGCGAAGGATGAGTAAGAGCATTGAGATCGAAGATCGGAGATTTGTGCAACAAGTTATTTTATTTTAAGGGGGGTAGACAGGAGTACGCACTAGGAGAAGTTTCAGATATCATCAGGCCATTGGAACCCCATAACTTCATCCTTATAAGTTCTTTTGTCTTTTACTCCAGGCCTTTCTGTTAAATTTTGTACCTATCTGAAGTTCTTTGTGTATCATTCCTTCTTATATCGTCAGTTCTCAACGGTATCATCAAGTGTAGTTCGTCGGTAACCCTTATGCACCCAGTCTTGTTGATAATCCTATCAAAATTTCAATCCTAGAAAACACTTTTGTCCTCAAGTTTTCACACCTCAATAATGACCGATATTTGCATTTGATCCTCCTCCGATTCAAGCCAGCCTCCTTAAACTAGCTCTTCTTTCGTAGAACTCGATATCAATTCTTTATTAATTACCCGTTTTGAACATTCGACATTAATAAAATCTTTGCTATCGTTCATCTTCTCTCGATTCTGAAACTACAATCTGTTGCAGTGATTCTTGAGAATTCTTTTGTAGGGAAGTAGACTTTGATAGTTGAATTGAAGTACGTTAGGGCAAATATCTAGTTTAGCTACCCATTGCTTAACATCTCTTTTATCAGAATCAGATAGTACTAGATTAGTTCCGAGGATATTTGTTTAACTATTGTTCACTGTCTTCCTCCTGCTTCACCTACATTTGAACTCCAAATAACCACTCAATTTGTGTCAACGGTGACTGCCTTAACCATGGCCATTTGACATCATCCAACATACCTTTTGGATCATCCGAGAATCTTTCCTTGAATCTTGGTAAAGGATTTGTTCACCTTCCCTAAGCCATTCTAACCCCCAGCCACATATCGTGTAGTTTAATACATCATTCGAAATCCTCGGCTAAATGTTGGACCACTCGCCACCCCAGGTCACCTTTCTTAAGTCCTAAATCGATGAGAAACGATAGTTATTAGAGTTTAGCACTTTCACGGGAAACTCGGATCGTGCACATCCTCAGAGGAACCATCCGGCGCATCATTGAGTCGCGAAGTAGATCTATACCTGGAGTTAAAGCACAGAATGTTAGCCAGCGTCCATACTTAACGTATTTTGAAGATCAATAACCCCGACTACAAGAACTGCTAAGTAGGAGCACATGCAACATCTTTAACGGAGACCTACACGAAGGTTCCTATCGCCATCACTAATAAGGTTCGCATGAGAATCGCAGGAGTGTGGTACGTGAAAGTACAATAGAAATACTACGGAACTTGGAAGTAACATGGGACTACACGGTCAAAATTCGATAGTTTTATCGACACCTATTCTGGTTGGGCCCTTATGTGTTATGTGTCTCGCTCTTTGTAATCACTCTTTGTACTCGAACTCGAATGATATGAAATACAAATGAATCAGTCTTAAATTAACTCCCTGAGATCCTAAAACCTAGAAACAATGAAGACCTCAAAAAGAAGACTCACCAGCCACAACACCTCCCCTCTTTATTCATATGGCAAGTAGACGACCTAACCATCAACAGCCAGTAGATGGTCCTATAGACGAAGGAGCGCTAGGGTTAGCCTAGGTCTTGCGTGAGCTTGCCACCAGCATTAACCGTCCTTACATCCAGGATAGGGTGTGGTTCCTATTAGAACTCAGAAAATAACGAGCCCCTACGTTCAAGGGAGGAGTTGAACCGAGAGTAGTTGAAGAATGGCTGAGAGCTGTCAAGAAATTATTTAACTCCATCGAAGCGCAGACCAATGCCGATCGAGTAGCTTTAGCAGCGCACCTACTGGAAGGAGAAGCCGACTACTGGTGGTCTATGATAGACAACACCCAAGATGTGGCAGCTCTAACTTGGAATCAGTTTGAAGAATTATTTTTAGAAAAGTACTTCCCAGCTCCCTTTCGACAGGGACAAGTCAGAGAATTTCTGGAGCTAAAACAAGGATCTATGTCTGTAACCCAGTACGTCAATCGCTTCGAAGAGTTGAACCGATTCGCCATGACCATCATACCGGACAAAGAATCAAGGGTACGAAAGATCGAGTGGGGCCTAGAACCCTCTATCTGAACTAGAGTCATCTGCTTACAACTTCCGACTTACACTCAAGCAGTACAAGCAGCCCTATTGGTAAAAATAGACTTAGCCGATTCTAAAAGGATTTGGAGCCAAAAAAAAAGAAGTACTGGTCAAGGAGGACCGCTAAGGAACAATAGGGAAATTGTTCCCAAAACGCCGTACCACTTGGCCAATAAACCAAGGCAAGTAAGGGGTCAATCTACGAAGGTAAGGCTCTGCTATGAATGTGGTCATCTTGGGCACAAAATGTCTCAATGTCCACAGCTAGGAAAGGGGAACAGGGAAAATCAACCACTGCAATGGAAGCAACCGCAACCTCGGTTGGAACAGCACCAACAACATATCCAAGCTATCAGGCCTTTTGATGACGATCAGAGGTACGCTCATATTAGCAACTCGAGGATGTATGTAGTTTAGACTTGTTATTTCATTACAAGAAAGTGGATGCTTATAGGATAAGGCTTTAGGCTAACGCGTCGCTAGTCAATAACCCCACAACATAGGTATGCAACGTTACATTTGAAAGTTGTTGTAACAGTTGGTTTAAAGTTCTAGCAAGACAAAGAAACCATTACCCAAGGTATCGAACGTATAAAGCCCGACTTTGTCCACACCCTCAATAACGAATGACTCAAGTAAACAAGGATACAACTTCAAAGAGAAGATATGCAAGTAATCATCCACAACCTTCCACATGAAATTTCGAGGACGAAATTTGTTTAAGGGAGGTAGTTTGTAACACTCCAGTACAGACCCTAGTTGTAACAACTCAGCTTGTAACGACCCGTACAGCGATCTAGCCCAAACCCTAGTATTAGTGACGGTAAGCCAGTAAGATCTTAGGTCAATAAAAGATTGAAAACTCTAACTCAACTCGAAAATCCTAATTCGATCCAAAAACTCTAAGGAGATCAAATGCTCAGAGGCAAAATACTAACACTCAGAGAAGACTCCAAACATCCTAAATTAAGTAAATACCATGAAATATAAGATTAAAAATAAAAAATTCTCATAATTAGGGTAAAATGACCATTTTGCCCCTAGTACAGCAAAAACTCTTAAAAATTTAAAATTTAACACATGAACACCCTAAATCAGATATTTAAATACAATTAAGTAATAAAAGATAAAATAACATTAAAAAATGACAAAAATGCCCTTAATGTCCGGCCACATTGGAGTTTGTGCTCAAAAAGTAACTTTTTGCAACTTTTAAGCTCAAAAATGAGAAAAAATTATATAAATTAAGCATTATTATGACCTAAGACTTTTTATACAAGTAATATATATAATAATATAATA